>JAUUEB010197639.1:0-13864 GCA_032362205.1 Clione limacina | reverse complement strand
ACACACACACACACACACACACACACACACACACACACACACACACACACACACACACACACACATACACATACACACACATACACACACACACACACACACACACACACACACACACACACACACACAAAAGAAAATTTACCACTACACAATATAATTGTGTGCGTGGAACAAATCAGGGTTGGCGTTAGAGTTGGCCTTTCTAAATTGTTCTTTGCTTCAGAATCACAATCTGTAATTTGAAAAATAATAAATCAGTGCTTAATCTAGTAGGATTAACAACCCTAAAAAATATGGATAAGAAAAAGTGTCAAATGAAAACATTGATCCCATTCGCCTAATAGTTTATACAAGAGGCAAAATGAACAATCCAAGATGGAATTATTCAAAGTATTTTTGTAACTTGATCCAAATCCTGCGCTGCTATTTATGGGATGGAAGTTGTTTTAAAAAGATAATTTAAGATCAGAAAAAAGTTTGTCTGTTCAACAAGTTTTATACCAAGTGTTTACAAAATTATGCCTAATTGGGCTTTTTCAAACTCTAACAAATGATGCTGGAATCCTATATTAGAAATATAGTGGATTCTTAGTCTTTGCATGAAATTAAGTGATAGAGGTTTTATTAAGTTAATTTGGTCTTTTTGTAGGATAAGGGTCGAAAATAACATAAAAAATACTAAATTGTTTATTTAGTGTCTTCATACCTATAGCGTTCACCCTGTTTGGTCCATGGTGTAATTATTTTTTTTACCTTGGGGCTTTTTAAATACCAAAATGTATTTCAGAAATCTGAAACTGGTTTGCACTCGTCTTTCATTTTGACTTTTATCATCAAATGATCGACTTATATAAATTTAACTGTTGGGAGATGGCCCAAACTCTTTATCTTGATACCACATTGTTATATATATTTAGTATTAAAGATAATATCAAACAAAAGTCTACTTTTATGAAGCCATACTAGAAATTTATAGTAGTTATTGTTTTTTAGTTGGTGTCTCACTTCCACCTTACATGCTAAGAAACGCCACAATTATGTCTTGATCATTTTAGCTTAAAATAATTTACTAACTTTCGTTCTCAAAAGTGCATACCAGTTTATCTTTATGCGCTCGCAACATTTAACTCTACAAATGAACGTATGAAGTCTGTTGTGTTCAATACGTAAGCTTCTACAGATTTCAAGTCTATTGAGAGCTAAAGAAAATGTCAGAAAGACCCTATTCCCGTTATTTTCCTATGTGAGAATATGGAAAAAAATCAGAACACACAGGTATACTCTGGCACTTTTGATTTTTAAGCTGAGCCCCCCCCCCCCTCTCCTCTAAAGCTGTTCTGTTATGCCGTAAGTCAAAAGTTTTTCTTTGTATCGGGTGTTTAAACGCTTTTTTACGGAGACTACGGAAATTTGTATTCTGTCTTTTTCTTTCAGTAGAACATTCCTGTTTAAGAAAGAACTGAGACTCGGACGCTATTGAATATGTGTAACATTGCAAGAAAGGGGAGCGTAGCAACCAAAATGACGAAAGGATGGAGTGTGAGCGTCCCACAATTCTAGTGATATATATATTAATAAAGCGGAGAAGTTTGTGTGTCTGCGTGTATGTTTGTACAGGCATAAGTCAGCTAATGTTTCAACGGATGTTCACATTATTTAGTAGGTTTCAGACTTGAATCAATGCCCGAATATTGCAATTATAAAACATTGAACGATGACGTCACAACGAGTTTTTGTTTTTTGTTAGTACTTTTACTATGTATACTCTATTGTTTATTTGTTTAAAATTATTGCCCAGGCAAAAACGGCCATGTTCACAAATTCATCAAAATGTGCATAAAGGTTGGGTTCTGACTTCTGACTCAGAACGATTGTGGAATAAGGTATTGAGGTATTTTGTGCGCTGACATCGCAATGAAATGTGAATTAGTAATGAGACTATGAATTCTTAATTGGTCATTTCTTCAAATTGGTTGTCCAGGTAAAGGTTGTTTTTCAACGGATCTCCACTAAATTGTGATTAGAAGTGGATTTTGAAAAAGATGGTGAAATAAGGTCAGTGTGCAATTCTGGGCGATGGTGTCACCGTGATTTCGTTAGTATTGTTGTTAGCTATGTTTTCTCTACTGATCGTTTATCTATAACATTATACGTTGAATTGAATGCTTACCTAGTTGGTTATGTGACGATTATCTTAAAAATCCGTGTCTGGTTTTTGCTGATATTTAGACATATGACAACTTATATACCAAGGGGGTACTTCGAATAATAAAGTTCATTAATATACAGAAATTGAACTTTTGCGCAAAATTTGTGAGTTTTTGCCCGGTGTTCCATTTACAATTTTTTATTTAAGAATTAAAAACCGTATGCGGCCTTTGGATACTTTCTTTTTTTTCTTCTTATTTTTCTTCCTTTCCTTCTTTGTCTTCTTTTTCTTCGTTTTCTTCGTTGTCTTTATTTTCTTTATTTTCTTCTTTTTCTTCTTTTTCTTCTTTTCTTCTTTTTCTTCTTCTGCTTCTTTTTTTTCTTCCTCCGTTGAGCTGATTATTAGACGAAGCCGGGTAATATTGACGCAAAATATGTCAAATATTTTACACCTATATTCATATTTGTGTTGAGACCATGTCAAATAAAATACAACAACAACCTGACAAGAAGATTAAAAACCAAAATAATAACAACAAATAATTTGAAAATAGTTAAACTCGGAAATAACTTATCAAATAAACAACAATGTCCACTTATTTTCTCTTTTGTCATTCTCAATTTATGAATCAGCAATGTTTCACTTACCCGGATATTTAATGTTTACATTTACATAACTTCACATTTATAATTAAAATTTAATATTTACATAACTTTGACATGAGCGTGAAATGTCAAAGAATCTTATTTGCAAAATATGTATGAGTTGAATAGATACGTGAATCTGTAAAAAAATGGGAAATTCAATTAGAAAGTGAATTGCTAAAGAAATGTGAAATTCAAAGAAACGATTTAATTGTAAAACAAATTCGAATCGTAAAATAAATATTTTGTGGCAATACAACGTTGTTGAAATAACTTGTATAGTAATATTATACATTTAAAACGGTCTAAAGTTAAGAATGACTGCGTAATCTTATGGACATTTCCAAATACTTGTTCATACCTCATTTCCCGTTCCTGGTACGAGTCGCAACCTGGATTTTTTACGAGCTTCTCCCACTTGAGTCACAGTTGTTAAGTCAATATTCCCAGATCGAGTTTATTGTAAATAGGAGAATATTTTTGTCTGGTCTGTCTGCTTGTCTGTTACCAAATTAATTAAAGATATAGCGCTTTGATTACTTTCATTTTGGTAGAATTGCATAGAACAATATTTGGATATTCACTTTTGAAATTCAGTAAAAAAGTGAATAGAGAGAGCGGCTCGGTTCGGAAAGTAGATTTCAAACTGCATGTATACATTGATTTAATTATATTGTATTATATATCAGGCGCGTAGCCAGGGGGACATCCCATTTGAGATCCAAAATGTTCTAAATTTGCACAATTTTTAACCAATCTCAAAAAATGTGGACTCTTTGCGGTCATTGCTTAGATAATAAGCTCTTGAATAATCTAAATGTGCATCATTTTAAAACCAATTTAAAAAAAGTCATTGGTTTGATAATATCCAAGTTGCCCCTCCCCCCATTCCAAATTCCTGGCCACGCGCCTGATATATAACTGCTGTATATATTATATCACTATTTTCAATATAAGGTTTAGTGCATAAAAGATCTGCTTCAAAAAGCAAACCATCCGGGTTCGACCCGTCAAGAAAAATAATTATTTTTCTAAAAATGTGTGAACAGAAAGTTGAGATTTCTTTTGTCAAAATAAAGTCCACAAAGTCCACCTCAAAATATAAATTATTTTTTAGATAATAAAAGGTCTTCATAGGGATTATAATGTAACTTACTCGCCTCACATCATTATTTTTGTCAACTGTCTTTTAACAAGTCAAAATGTGACAATCGAAAGTCAGATCTTGACTTATTTGTAGAAGAGGTAAGTACCGAGGTCTTTAAAAAAAATAGCTAATAAATAGCCAAAAGTCCAGACCTCTTTGTTCGCTTGTTCAAAATTGCTTTGGTCCGAATCGGCAGTAAATGTATGAAACTAAAAGCCCCCAAAAGATCAGTACGAACTATGATGATTTTCAATATAACCTATAGAGTTCATCATATTCTATTATTTTGTTTAAAGTTGACCTAAACCCCTAAATTATCAGCCCGAAACAATAAGTTTTCAGTAACATCTGATTGTAAAGATCTTCATTATGTATGTCTGTGCATGGTAATTAAATTAGTTGTAGACAGAAGACATGCCATGTCTGGAATTGTACACATGAGTTCTTTCTCGGTGACCTAAGAACCGTGGCGAGAAGATTTCCAGTGTCAACACGTCATAGTTTTAGTTTTATTGTTTTACAGGAGCCAAATAATGTCTAAACAATTACAATACAATTCTTATACAATCACTTTACCATACATCGTTACGTATTTGGCTTTGTATTTTTTTTATTGTGATTACTAGACATATTTATGTGCTGCCTCACCTAAGAATTAAGGTAAAACTTAATTCGTACATCCGACCAAGTCAAAGCATGCTGACTATGGACCTACTAGTCTTAGCAATCGTTGATACTAGAAGCCAGGTGGGACAGCTTATAAAGTGCCATGTCGAAAGTTTTGATAATTACTTTAAGGTTCAACCTGAGATCTTAAGTTGCTGCTGCGGATATCTTCACCACCAGCTGTTGTATGTGTGGTCAATTTATATTAAGCTAGTTTGTTTTTGAAATCTGTCTAAGATTGGTGATAAAACTTATATCATCAGAAGTATAATTTACACATCATATGATGCAATCTAGGTTAAATGAACTTCCTGGTTCCTGAATCCTATTCTTACCGGAACTTGGAGAGACAAGCAGATATTTTTTCCGGGCAACTTGACCTTGTAACTATTCAATAAAAACAACTTAATTTTATAAATACTTAACAGGATACTAATGTCACACCTTCTACCATATCTTATCATCCTGTATGCTCCAAGATGGGGGAAACCCACTCACTTTGCTTGTTATCGGCGCGACAAAAATGCATATTTATCTTTTTGGACTAAACCTGAATATTGCCTTATTTGCTTTATATCATAAAACGCATTATGAAACACAATTAACTAGCTCGGTTTTTATTTTTCTATATGATCCATTTGCGTAATATCACATTCCACATAAAATCACAGGCAAGCCAGATTTCACGGTAATGATTTTACGCGGGTTCTATTGTATTCAATAATTCGTTACACCTTCCCATTGAACATGGCATGAACAACCCAAAACATCACGGCAAAGATAAGAAAATATTTGACGAATGCTTTCATGTTGGGCCAAAGTATGACTTAACATAGTCGAGCTAATAGAATGTTGAGTACTACAAAAGATATAGATATGACAACAGAACGTGTAAATACCAGACCTGACACAATTGTTGACAATATTCAAATTCCGGATCTATGCAAATCTTATCTCAAAATCTTATCTTGTTTGCGCTTATGAATTAAAGAAGGCGATGCAGTGTCGCTGCAGTGTTAATGTTTTCTCGATATCACGTGTCATCTAGTGTCACGAATATTTATTTCCGCTATGCCAAGTATTTCATTCAACAGTTTTAATACGGATCCGTCACAAGTCATTGATCAATACACACTAATTACACTAAGATTTATTGACTAAAACATTTTGTTTTGTAATCAAGTTAAAGGATAGTTAATTGTACACTTTCTATTTTTAATAAGAGTGTTAAAAGTAGAAATATTCTTACCGTAGATTAACAGAGTTTCTTCGTTGCCGAATCTAGATACGAAGTAAGACTGTAACTCTAAGGGGAGTCTATTTTTACATATATATCTACTCGCGGTTCATCTCACTGGGATGAAGAGCTCAAACCTTCTGGAGCCTGTACTCAATATAAAAAGAACGAAAAAGGTCAGGGGCAGCGTATGACTCTAAAGAGTAAAAAATATACCCTGGGTATCACTCTAAAGAGTAAAAAACAAAAGGCGGGGGCGGTCTCGCCCGCTAACTCCGAGGTTTCGGCGCCCCTGGTGTTGATATCATTAGATTCTCAAGTTATACAGAAGCTAAATGAAGCGTGAATAAAGCCTGTATCAGATATTCAACATTTGCATAAGACAAAAAACGGTTATAGACATTTGTCTCAAAGCTAGGTCGGTATTTCCTAGTCAGCATTTTATTTATTCAAATCTCTGATTAAAAACTGATCTCTTGACGTGAATTATAGTGTCAACAATGTTAACAATGTTTGGTATTTAAGATCAAAATCAACAAATTGTACAAGCATGCATTCCAATCTTTGATATGTTTGAGATCTTGTTAAGAGTATGGAGTGATGTCTTTGTGTAAACGTTTATGGTATTTCCGGAATACACAAGTTTTTATGATAACCGGATATGTTTGAAAGTTTGCCTTTTATAAATTGAATATTGAATATTTATTCTATAGAAATAGGATACAACTACGTATTCAATATTTTTTCTGTAAAGATATGATATAATAACGTTTTGCGATTGTCCAACATGTTGAACGACTTTTTTAGTCCTTACAGATAACATTAAGTTGTAAAAACAAACTTTTTTTCCGAAGAGATAAGTAACACCGCGAGATTTAACAGTTATATAACATATAGAGATATACAAATATTTGGATGACGTTTAGCTTTTGTAAATGCCGCTGTTAAAACATATAGACGAAGAAATACCAACATTAGAAATAAGTAAATATTTAACGTCATTAAGGATAAGTATTTGAGGACTTTAAAAGGTTTAGAAAAGTTTTACACAGTTTTATGTTAGAAAGAGCGAAATTGTTCACACCAAACTTTGACTTTTTTTTTAATTTAAGACTTATATCATATGGTGATTAGAAAGATCTCCGTTAGATTGATTTTGAAGTGTTTAAAGATTGTTGAATTCCACGACATTAAGATTGTCTCAAATGGGTGATTGTGCAGCTCTATGTAGGAAGCAGATGTGGAATGTGGATAGAGGAAGACAAGAGATATAAACAAAGATCATACATGAGCGTATTTGACCAAAGATCAACCCAAAGAATAGTGGCAGCAAATATGCGGCACTGACCAGATTCAAACAAATAAACGCTCGCATGTTAGACAGCGATTATGTAGCCACCTGAGCACCACGCCTACACAAGAATTGTTTTTATTCGGTCAAGATGACATTAATAAACAAACATTCCCAAGGGTCCGAAACAAGCGAACTGGACAATACCGAATATTGTCTATGTTATCAATGTGCTATCTAGAATAAGTAATCCTTTAATTCTCAAGTGCCACTCTTTCATACAAAATAACCTAATATTTAAACTAACAAAAGAACAAAGTCCAAAAGTCGCGGAAATGCCAGGATGATAATCCATCAAGGTGCTAAATATGTCAACAAAAGTCTTCTTAAGTGGCGCTAAGTATGTCTGCTATTTAATCTGTTCTAAAATACTTGGCAAAATGTAATGCAACTAAGAACCTTTCTTATCTCTGTAATGTATATGAATTTGTTAAAAATATAAGTCAAGTGTTTTGTTTTGACCCATACTAGATATTCATTCTTAGGAGACAGGTGGCGAGTCCGATGATGTTTTTGCGCTTTTTCTTATTCGCTATATTGAGTTTGCAATCTCTAATATTTGAATATTGAACCCCTTCAATCTTTAATTGTTAAGAACAATGTATCTGTTAACCTGAGAGTGTCGTGGTTTGTTTGTTCGCATGTATTCATTTTATACCCTTTAAGCACACTCATCTTAAATTTAAATTGGGCCCACCTTAACAAAGGCCATAGAAGAATAGGGCCAATAGATATTCATCAAGATTAAACCCAAGATCACTCGACTTCAACACGAAGAGGTCACCTCGACAGCACCGCGCTTCTAGCTCCGTGACTAAGACAGAGATTGCCACCGTCACAGTTCATTGACCAGCAGATCATGCTATTGACACAAGTATTGTGGTCCACTAATCTACTGTCCCCTTCCTTGTTGTAACGTCATTGAAATAACAGAGAGTTCATGAGGCGAGACATTAGAGACATGTACTTTATTAATCATCAGACACTACGCCACTTTTACTCATTGTGCAAATATGACAGCTAATCCTCATTAGGTGACACAAAAGATGACATCATTACAAATTATCGATTTCGTCTGATATCAATGGTGCAAAGGGTATAGTTGTAAAGCGTTTATATAGAAAGACAAAGGTTTTTGGTTCGAAACCGGTCGTTAACCTCTTTTTAACCATATAGTTTAATTTGGTTTATTAAGAAATTATGTTTACATTAATCAAAATAGTGTTTTGCTGAAGCAAGCAGTGTGCATACGGAAAGGACAGTCGTGGGTTCAATTCCCATTGGACAATAACATGGATGTGTTTACAACAGTCTTGTCAGGCCCAAACATAAAAAGTGTATTAATACTGGTCGGCGTAGTGTCAGCATACTGAAACAAGTTGAGATGTACGAACAAATAATTATGTCTTAATCACACCGCTGGTAATATAACCTTGAATATACCAATATATAAACGTAAAATATAGACGTAAAAAATATTACGAATGAAAAACTCAAATAAAATGTTCAATAAATGTCGTTTTTTATCAGAAATACGTGTTAATCAAAAGTTTGTCGATGTTTCTGTTATTTGTTTTATCTGATTATAGTAATTAAAACTGTTATAACATCGAATATGAGTAAACCAAACTGGTATAATAAGTGATATCAATAAATGCTATAACCTATTTATAGAACATGAATGCATATATCTAAAAACAAAAGATAAAAAAAAAGATTGTTATTTTCCGTTTCACGTTGTCTTAATTTGTGACTCATCACTCCATATTTGGTGCTAGAGGAACGACGTTATATACATCGTGGCTATAATTGCTATCCAAACAGAAGGAAGGTAATTGGTCGTGTCAAAGTCTTTTCACACTTTACATCCTGAATGGGCAAAGTGGTTGATCCCACTCATATATCGTTTTCATAATTATCTATCTTCTCGTATTTCTTTTAATCGTTCATATTACTAAAGGAACATTGTAAGAGTGACAAAATGTCACTAATTTAATAATTTTATTCAATTGAATTTCATAAATATTCGGAATATGAACGTACAAGGTTTAGAAAATGAGAAAAAACATGTTGTTACCTATTATTTAGGTATGTCATCAACACCTTGTATATCATATTATCATAGTCTAACTACGGCACATTTTACGTGCTGCCCTACGTAGGATTGAAGGTGATGCAGAGCTCTACATCCTACCCAGTTGCGGTATACTGAGACCGAACCAACCAGTCTTAGCACAAATACAATAATGTAAGTTGTTAGACACATTCACTCTTAAATGATATAGAATAACAATATGATTCGACAAGGTGTATATTTCTTTCTTTCTTTATATAAATTATAATCATTTATGATCAAGCAAGAGGTTAAACCCATGATATTTCGCTTCCTAGGCTTACGCCCTTTCAACTCATCCACGTGGGCGCCGAATAGTTATTCCGCCAAATTACCAAATTAATCCATTGCATCATCTGATAATTTACTACTTTCCTCACAGATTATAAAAGTGCGCCACACAGAAACCAATCCCAACCACCCCCCAGTCTGACTCACTTTCAAATTAATACGCCTCATCTACCCAGATTATCCATTGGTCTGGTAGCCTCCCTTGATCTTGATCAACTTAAAAAGATGTCTTAATGATCATTTTCTAACGACAAATGTCACGGATGGAAGATTCCCTTAATCTCTCGTAACACGTTGGTGTAGTTAATAATTGAGTATAGTTCTCTTTTCTAATTGATTTCAGACAGGGAGAGTTTATTACAGGGTTAATGTACTCCTTCCAGACATTGTCCCACTTTTAGAATCCGTGAAAATCATTCACTTTGTCATTTAGAATAATTAGTCTCTTACTACTATATATTTTTCATAGCATTTACTGCTTTTGGAAGTAAATCATGTTTTAAAAAGGACCTTACGAAAAGTAGTTCGTTAAATGTCATTGGTTGTTACAAACTTTGAGATAATTAGTCAATTGACGTCATCAAAACCACAGATGAAGTTTTGTGGTCAGATTATAGAGTTCCGTTGACCATGCGAAAATTGGTACCAAAGTTGTATTTCATTGATCCATGCTTGTAAGTTACGTATGGTGTATATAACAATGGATGGGATCTGCTTCTATGAACATCTTAATGACAGCCTTGAGACACGCTTGATTGTCTACTTCCTACAGCCGGAGTCAACGTACCATAGCCATTGTTTTATTTTCTGTACATAGTCAAGAGCTGTGAGAGAAAGCGATCACTCATTCATGTAACGATGGCGGAAATGAGACAATGGAAGTCTACGAGGATTGACTAATTTGACAAGCCCATGATGTGGGTGTTTTATCGCATGGGATGATGGTCATTTTGTTGCACACGTCGCTTTCTTTTTCATCAAATTACCCGAAACTCTAACACCTATCATTTTTAGCGAATTCATATGGTAGCAGGAATCCTGTTTTAGGTGTTTTTAAAACAAGTTCTTTGAACAAAACATATGATCATTAATAATTCTCAAATACTTTAAAAGGCCATGAATGTAACCTTCATTGATACCTAGCATTGAAAAAATTGTTTTTTAAATTTTGAAATGAGACGCCTTTGAAAGTAAAGTCACTTACAGATAAGAGATAACAAATTGAATTCCATTGAGATTTAATCTCACACGGACAAATGTGGACATAAAATGGCTTTTTATGAAGCAAATGTTAAAAGTATGAGCTAGTTACAACATTGTAATATATACTAAATTGAAGCCATTTTAACTGTATCTGAAGTGTTACTTGTGCTACTAAGGCGTTTAAGGTCGGCGTAAAAAAAAGTCACTCGCCATCGCCACTTTCCCCTGGTAGCCACTTGGCAATTTACATACCGAAATGCCATACACTGTTCACCAGTTGCATACATCACAAGTCGCTCACAAATTTCAGTATGGAAATTGATTACCCTCTACTAGAGGCCAGTGAAGTATGGCGAGTGACTTGTTCTGTGTGACGCTGGCCTTAGTGGTCTGTAAAGTGACGCTGGCCTTAGTGGTCTGTAAAGTGACGCTGGCCTTAGTGGTCTGTAAAGTGTCTAATACAAATTACCCTACAGAGATACCCTTCAAAGTACATGGTCTCTGGTCTGTCTGTTCCATATTGTGTCCTGTAGAGTATCTATTATACTTTATTTATTAAGATTCCCATGTTAGATGAGTTGATGAATTCAATTCAGTTGGCTGCAGAATGTCAATTAATTAAAGACAATGGTCTAAAAGTTATCACAATTCAGGCCGTAGTCATAAACAGGGGTCTAGGATGGTTGAAAATTTAGAATATTATATTTTCTCAAATGAAAAGCCCCCTTCTGATACCAATCCCATTAAAATCTGCACGATTCGGTTTTTCCTCTGGCCAGCTGTGATATAAATTAGACGGTTTCTTTCGTGCACATTTTAAGAATTGAAATTCAAGGCAAAGTTCTTTTCTTACTTTCAATGACGAATATATGAAAGTATCTCTGCTTCTTAACGCTCTTGTGAGTATTTCATCCTGTTTCATGCTTGTGTGACCATCAAAACGGTCAAGCAAAGTTAATCACGAATCAAGGAGATTATCCGACACGGTACTTTTCTGTGTCAAACATGTGTCCTTCAAACAGACCACATCAAAGTCAGATCAAGGAACCCTGTTGCTTCAAACTCACGTCATTGGCTGTAAGCGCCCACAACCCCGTCAGGGTATTATGTGTAGGAGGTGTCTAATTAGAGGGGACAAAAAGGGCAGGGAAATAGCAGCTTGGCTTCCATTTAAAGGTGCAATGTTCGATGCTGAATAAAATTACATGAAACATGTGTTAAGGAATTGCTTGAGCGAGCATCGAGGGTGGTAGGCCGGGTAAATGTGGTTTGACAGGAGCGACCTCCTATGACGCCTGCTTGCTTTTAAAGGCGGCGAACTGTGAATAGAACGATTATCTAAGTCTTTGAGGAAGTTTATTAAAATAATTATTTCTTACAATACGGTCAAGATTTTGTGAAGTTTATGGGGATTTGCCAGATGGCTGCCTTTTGATAGATTGTAGCAAAGAGCTTTGGAGCTTGGAAGGCCATTGTTCATCATTATAAAACTTTTGGTGTTGGGCCATAGGTGAAGTCTACCTTAATGAGACAACAAAGTCGGCTAGGTATCTGTCAGTCAAAAGATACTTCCAGAGAACAACACGTTCAACGGACATTACATGCAGGGAGTAAGACCCTGAAATGTTGCACACAGGCTCTTCTAGGGACCTCCAAAAAATATTTGTTACTCAATTTTTTGAAAACTATGTTTACAGAGTTATGGTTCTTGGGTTGTTTGCTATAATTTCTTTGTTACTTTTGTCTGAAGTTCGTGGTTGTATTATCTATGAGTAATATTTTTTTCGTAATAAAATGTAAAGATCTTAAAAGTTACACTAAAACTGCAATTTAACAATCGTCCAATCAAAAGCCAATTACACAATTTAGCAAATATGTGACACGAGACAAAGCCCTGAATGTCATTGACCGACCTTGTGACACACGAGCTGTGACTAGCCGGAAGTAATAGACCTTACCAGACCGTATAGCCGCCATGTTGCCTCACGTGTGAATAATGTCACCGTATTTCAGAGCAACGTGGCATGTTAGAACCACACGGTGCAATGACTTCTTCACGCTCGAGAGTTAAACTACCATTTACTTTCTCAGTTGCTGTTCAAGATTGCAATTTTAATGCACTGAATCAAATCCTTCACACAGCAGCAACAAGGGAGTTGCTGAAACTGACAAATAGACATTCTCGGGAAAAAGAACGGACTAAATTATCTGTACATAGCGGAAGAAACAACTTTCATTTACTTCCCAAAGCCACCCAAAGAAGGAAATCGCATATAGATTACATGAAATGGACAACATCCATTGGTCTAAAAAACAACCAACCGTTGTGTGTTATGATGATAGCTTCTCTTCACGTACATTAATTCAACATCTTTTTCGAATTCTCTCAAATTCAGGTGACATTAAAGTTAAAATAAGGTTATTTATAGATTGTCTGACCTACTTTTAACATGAATAGAAATGCATTTGTTTGAACCATATATTTTGATTTTTTTGCGCTTTCAATCTGATTGAACAGGGAATAAACAGCAATTTTTACGGAAATACACCAATTGAATCATGGCATGTTATTTATCTTTTCTGACATCATTTCTATCTGTAGTACAGTCGTCATCGTAGGCTGTATAGCCATCAGCTGGGGATGACTATGACCCGCTGTGTTCTTTGCATCTAACTACCTGTATTACATTTCAATTGTTACGGTCTACAATGTTTTGATTGCTCCCGTATTGTATAAGTATGCTAACTTCACTTGGCTCTGTCGTTGTTAAAGCAGAGGATTCCATATCGCATGTTGCTGTCGTTGGTCAACTATTTCCATCGGCGGCTCGTGATATTGTTTTTTTTATTGGCCAAGAAATAAATTGGTTTGAACGTGTTCTCCCAAATATCTTTTGACTGGTAATTTTCTTTTTGTTATAAAAATATGTGATCTTGTTTATAATGTTAGGCTTTGTAGCATAAATCAAATTTGATACAAATAGTGTAATGTAACATAAGTAACTTAAAAACGTACAAAATTATATATCTATACATTATAATTATGAATAAAAACAAAGTCAC
>JAUUEB010197638.1:0-22158 GCA_032362205.1 Clione limacina | reverse complement strand
TCACTACATATAAATCTAGGCAATACCAAAACAAACCAGTTCCAAAACATGACATAAAACATGAGGCTGGAGGATGAGCATATACATTTTAAACTTGAGTAAAGTTGTTTCTTTAACAATTGTATATTGACTATTTAATACTACAAAACCCAAACAGTTTTAATCTGGATTTTGTTAGTGCAAAAACTGTGTTATTATCTTGGTAACTTGAAACGTAATGACAAGATACTGTGGAGAAAACCAATATCAGCCATCACAACAAGTCGGCTTCGTTCGAGCTATAAGTGAAGAAACGACAGAAATAAACAAACATTTGGTATATTTCGAAATATTTAAATTGGTTTTATAAACTCATGGAAAGTAGATTCCTCTTAATCGATCAAAGTGTTTTGAAAGAATTTTCTTTTTAACTATACTGAGTTTCGAAAATTCTCTCATCTCAGCATAACGTTATTTATACTTTTCAAATTTTGCCGATTACTTTATATTATAAACGCTAAGAACCCCATTGTAATAAAATGATATTTTTTTACCCCTTAAAGTCATTACTAAAAACACAGAAAAATTAATTTCATCAAATTGCACTTTAAAATCGCATTTTTATCTCAGTTATTGCATATCACCTTTATGTGGTATGTTCTATAACATAATTTGGACAAAAACTTGTTTGTAGAAAAACCTCAGGTATTTATTTGATTTAAAAATAACAGTGTTCTTTTCCAAATTATGTTTTTTGTGTAGAAAAACCTCATTTATCATTTATGAGTACTGCTTTTCGTAAGTAGTTTTTGTCTGTGGCCTTCACATAATTTACTGACGTTTGTCATTTCAACCTGTTCGCATAATTTCGCTTAAAGAAATAATTCCCTCAAAAATGATTTTTTACTAGAATTATCCTTTAATTTCTATGGAGTTACTGCCCTTCGTAAAGAGTAGTTGTCTATAACCTTCACACTATTCACTTACATGTATAATTACAATTTATCAGAAACATTTAAAAAAACTTCAATATGAATAAAGTCATTCCGTTCTTAGCTATCTATCACTGGGTGATAGAACTTCTGGAACTCAGTATACATAATTAAACTTCATATCTACTTTGAAATGATATATTCTACTCTAAGTACTTTTGTAAAAAAAAATTACCGTATACCATAAAATTGAATATTGGATTTAAATAACAAGTCCGAAAAATTATTAAAAGTCTGTGAAATAAGAAGTCTTAGCGATAACTGCGAGTAATAAAGATTTAACCAAAAATAGGTTTCCAGCAATACCCTTCACGCATCCAACGAACTTGATCTTCGGGGACCTTGGTGTCAAAGACTGTCAGATCATATGAGAAGAACTTTTTTCATCTTTTGAAACAATCTTTATTTAAATTAGGCTGTATTTGATCGTATCGTTATTTCACGATCTTTTGAAGAAAATGGAAATGTTTGTTTTTATCAAGGAGAGTTACAGAAGACTGGAAATACAAATTTACAAAATATCTATAATATCCTATTGCGTTTTTAAGTCTACTTTTACCTTATCTGTTTGATTATTGCTTCTAGCATGATGTGTACATTGGATTTAAAATGACTACGAACAATGTTTTGTCCGGGGTTTTTTAAACGTTCTTTTGAAAGTTACGAAGTAAGATTAAGTCTAAATATACAAGGATGCACACTGGTAGCTCTACATGATTTTTACAATATAATTTATAGAAATGAACAGGAATTTTCTGTAAACCAATTCATTAAGATGACTAGAAAGTATCTGTATATTAGGGGAAACTCATCTTTTAAAGCCTATTGTTATTCTTTGAAATGACACAATTGAACGTCAAAGAATCAATTCTTTGTGAGTTTGTTTCAGTAATGATGAATAGTCGTGTTTCAGACTATAGTCCTCAAAACTAAAAAGATAGTCTACGGCGGAAGTCATGAATTTTTCGACGTTGAGAAAGAGATGAGGTGATTTTTTAGATGGAAAAATAATCTTCACGAAATGGTTGTAACTTTTTCACCGACAAGCTGAGCTGAGTTATTTAAAACCTTGTTTCCAACAAATTCTTACAAAAGGCACCTCTATATAACGCAAAAATATGTCAAAGCTTAATCATCTTATTTATTCTGAATATCATCTTTCAGATTAAACTATCAAAAATATCCCGAGAAGGGTGTCTTTACTATTTTTTAACTGTGTAACGCAACAACACTATTATTAAGCTGGTTTAAAAAATAAATAACTTAGAAGAAAAACGAGTTACTCAGTCAACCAAAATACACTTCTTGGTGCCGCACTGTAATTTGAAATATTCACTTTGAAACTCGCGAGTATCGCCTTTGGGTAAGAGAAAAGGGAAGTGCGATAATTACATCTCCGGTGTAACTCTGATAAATACCATGGCCGATTCACTTCCTTATGGCTAGTTAATCTTCACAAAAAAATTGTCTTGACTGAGACTGAAGTTAGTTGAAATTATTATAAGAATGAATTTGTATGATTTAGAAAAAAACTATTATTTTTAAATAATTCATAAGTATCTAAAAAGTGTTTTGATAACGGTACTTATAAAGCGCTGAAGACAGACAGACAGACAAACAGACAGACAGACAGACAGACAGACAGACAGACAGACAGACAGACAGAGAGACAGACAGACAGACAGACAGAGAGACAGACAGACAGACATACAGACATATAGACAGACAGACAAACTGACAAACTGACAACCAGGCATATAGACAGACATATAGACAGACAAACTGACAGACAGACAGACAGGCAGACAGACAGACAGACATACAGAAAGGCAGACAGACATATAGACAGACAAACTGACAGACAGACACACAGGCAGACAGACAGACAGACAGACAGACAGACATGCAGACAGACAGGCAGTCAGGCAGGCAGACAGACAGGCAGACAGACAGGCAGACAGGCAGGCAGACAGACAGGCAGGCAGACAGGAATGCAGACAGACAGTTATGACTTTTTCAAATTGGGGTAGTTTGAGCAAAGCGCTAATACCACACGCGCCTGGTGCGTGTTTTGTTTTTCTTTTTGTAAAATGCAGGGGCGTAATTAGGTTTTTAAAACTGTAGGGGATATTGGCGTGAAACTCTATTACCGAAGGCGCGAAGCGCCTGAGTTCTTCTGTGATATCTGTTTTAATAACATTTTAGCATTTGAATCTGATGGAGGAATAGGCTTTTGACGGACACACAGATAGACAGACAGACATATAGACAGATAGCGATACAGAGAGACAGGCATATAGACAGACAAACAGACACACAGACAGATATCAGACTGATAGCAGACAGGCAGACAGGCAGAGAGGTAGACAGACACACATACAGACATACATGCATAAAGACAGACAGACTGACAGATATATATATATCAGATAGGCAGACAGGCAGACAGACAGGCGGGTGTCGTGCGGGCGGGTGTGCAGGCGGGCGGGCTGACATACAGACAGACAGAGAGGCAGACAAACAGAGATATAGAACGCAGACTGACAAACAGACAGACAATTAGGTTTTTTTCAAATGGGGATGTTTCGAGCAAAGTGCTAATACCAATATTGTGTTTATTTTGTTGGTCTACATCTTTCTAACGTTTCACCAACGGGTAATTTGAATGATTGTTAATCACTTGGAACACAAATTTTGTTATTCAATGCAGGTTGTCAACTGCACAGCTACTTCAATCACGATTTAGTTACGAGTCTTTACTCTTTTTATACAGTAGTTATAACCCAAATAGCAATAACATTTTATACAAAGTATTACCATTATTATTAAGTTTACCTGAAATTAAGGTCTTTCTTTAAATATTAGAAAAATGAAGCCATTGTACTTAAATACTGGCGCGTAGCCAGAGTTTTGAAATGAGGGGGGGGGGACAACCTTGGATATTACCAAAGCAATGGCCACGAAGCGGCCGATTTTTAATTTTTTTTTAAATGTTGCAAATTTAGAACATTCAAGAGCATATTATCAAAGCAATGGCCTGGAAGCGGCCTACATTCTTGAGATTGGTTAAAATTGGTGCAACTTTAGAGCCTTTTGGATCTCAAAATGGAGGAGGGACCTTCCCCCATGTACCCCTGGCTAGGCGCTTGCTTAAAGATATTTTGGTGAAACAAAGTTGACCCTTTAATGGCAGTGTGAATACGGAATACGTCATAATTTGCCGTTCTTATTTCACTGGAAAAACATCAGAATGGATAATATGTAAGAACGCACATAGACTCTTTCTGCTTGTCTTATATCAGATGTTTTTTTTTAATAATGTGTGAATTCATGGAATGGTACCGTAGTCGTCTTCATAGAAGGTGTAACAACTGGGGAAGTTTTGAGCCCATCATATGATAATCGATAACAATTTTCGGTGTAAAAAATACAAGCCCCCTAATGACAAGTCATAGCTCATACAAATATTAAATTCAGCTAAATAAAAAATATGTTATACAATTTTACGTCTGCTGTTTTTTTTAATATTTAAATCAAAAATAATTCTACACCCTACGTAAATATTAATTAAGATGAAAATGTCCTTTGGGCAACTATTAGAAGGATGACTTTAGAATTTTTTCATTTTTCAAAAGATGTTTTTGGAATTATCGAGCTGTGAAATGAGTCAGTTTTCTTTCATTCATAAATTAATGTCATTGGTCATGTCGGGAAGTGTTTACAATAGGCATTACAACATATATTGACATATATATTTTCATCAAATCACATTATTCAGATTAATGATGAAGACATCCTGAGTTTCGGACACAGTACCAAATTATTCATATATTCTTCGAATGAACTTGCTGCCAGCCAATTACCTGAATGGAGATTATCCAAGGAGATCACAGCCTACATTGTAAGGTCACGTAGAAAACATTCAATGCGTTACATAATAAGACAATAACGAAAAACTGGATACATTAGGGAGCCATGCCAGCAGAACAGCATCTTAAAATGACGCCCTGTAGTCTACGCTGATAAAAAAAATCATATTATCATCACCAATGTGATTGCTACTAGCCTTGGCGTCAATGAAACTACCCCTTACAACAGAATGCTTTTTTATTCAGAGACGCGCACTTGACAGAATATGTATGACATGTTTATAAATGTTAACAACGTCCATGACTTACACCAGACAGAGCTCAAGGTTGTCCAGCAAGTAAGTGAGCTGAAATAAATATCTGATGACAAAATTGATATCTCTATTTAATGATCGAAAAGAGGAACGAATACGTCCATCGTTGGATAATAACGTAGACATCTTTTGCTATGAATAGACACACTAGATACCAAGTTTGAAAATGGAGAATACATTGCCTTAATTGTTTATGCCATTTCTTTCAATGTTCAGACAAAGTCTAGACAGTTCAGAAAAACCTATCATATTTTATCATGGCCATTCTTCTTAATACATGTTGGCGGAAAAGTTGAAGCAATTTGTCTTTAGTGATCCATGTATTCTTAAATCACAATTGACAAAATATGAATGAAATGTCCCTGAATGCTAACAACGTCTTTAGTGATCCATGTATTCTTAAATCACAATTGACAAAATATGAATGAAATGTCCCTGAATGCTAACAACGTCCATGAATACGACTCACAGACAACCCAAGGTTGTTCAGCAAGTAAGAAAGTGGAAATACATATATGATGACAAATTTTATGTCTCTATTCAATGATCAATTAAGGGAGACAAAAACGTTAATCATTGGGTATCTACGTAGACGATAGAGTAGAATACAATTAACATAACTAAAGCGAAGCTGTCTTTCAATCACTAGTTACTAACTTATGAATGACATATCCCCGATATACCTAGGAATATCAAAAAATTTGAGTCTGCTGAATTTGGTGACTAGAATTTAGTTATTATTTCAAACAAATAATAGTAAAAGCAAACATTTGTTATCTATCGACTTCATTCGACCGAGTTTTCAAGCTGAGCTGTTCGCCATTTAAAACAGATTGGTAGACGGGGGTACCAGAGTCGAAATCATTTGTTGATATTGCGTTTGAGGGAGAAGGAAAAATAAGATCTTTTAATACCAAAATTAAAGTTTGATTTTAACAAAAAAATAACATAATATATTTCTTCTTTTCTACAAAGCCTAAAGAATGTATCTCTTTTTTGCGTGATTTCTAGATAAGTCTATAGTTTTTCCGGTTTCTCAGATCCGATGAGAAATGAGGGAAAAAATCGGTAGTTGTACACTTTGGATTGGAAGAGGTGGACCAACTGCTTGGCCAGCCAAAAGTCTCGATAAGTCGCAACGTGACTTCTTTTCTTGATTGATGTGAAGAGAAAAAAAAGGAAAAAATACGAAAGTTCAGAAAATTAAAACAAGTCCTTAAAGTGACTGTTTTGTACTGAGGCGACTTTAAACAAACAACTATTTTAGAAGTAAGTGTAGAATGTTTTCAAGCATTCAGCTTACGATCAGGGAAAACTCTCAAAAAGCATAAAAAACACAGTCAACACATTTTAACCCTTTCATTACCATTCACTTAAAAGATGCCTTAAGACATGTTCCTTGAATTTCCACTTCAATATGTCTATATGTTGGTCATTTACTAGTCAAAAGCAAAGCAAGGGTCGGCCATTGGGGAATGCCTTCCATTTGCTATTCAAAATTCTCTAAATTTGACCATTTATAACAAATAAAAAAGTCGGCATTTGATTTGACAATATTCAAGGTTGTACCCCCAATTTTAATTTTACTGGGTTTAGCAACAAGAAATAACAAATTCTTGATAATGGTATAAAACAAAACTGCAATAAACTG
This sequence comes from Clione limacina, assembly GCA_032362205.1. Taxonomy (NCBI): domain Eukaryota; kingdom Metazoa; phylum Mollusca; class Gastropoda; order Pteropoda; family Clionidae; genus Clione; species Clione limacina. The sequence goes on along the minus strand of JAUUEB010197638.1, from coordinate 15,353 downwards.
AAAAGACAAGAAACTAGGCTAAAAACTAGATAGCTTTTGAATCCAACATTAAAAACGGGTATTAAAAAAAGAATCGATTTTCAAAATGTAGGCTGTCAAATAGTCAATAAAACTATGTATTCGTTCTTAACACACAAAGGTGTTCTCTAGACTGCTAGAAGCTACGTCTGTCAACTAATTGAAAAACACCAAACTAGTTCATGCTCTGGTTATGAATCTGGTATACATCGCTCTAAGGACGAGAAGCTAAACTGCACGTCCTGGTACACAAATGTATACAAACCCTCGCAGTAGCTATACAGGGTCATTCAATACCTTAGCCCCCCTGGCCGGCCAAACTGGATCAAGCGATGACATAATTCTACACATTATCCTGTAAAACAATATTTTATGATATCAAATTTTATTTAGTGGAATTGACCCCGTAATGTCCAAACCAAAACTCAAGCGGCAAAACATTTTCAGATAGAGGATAATGTTTCAAATTACTTCCTGTATACCAAAAAGTATCAATATATATGGTGGTATAGTTCCAAAACAGCCATCAAAGGAGTTCATGATGTCATAAATGTGACGTTCAATTGTCCATTCTCTTGAATTATACCCTACCCGTTTTAATGCTGCCTAAACGTCTTGAGCGAGACATATTAAATACTGACGTATTTTTTTGAAATCTTGAATTTCAGATAAGAAAGGATAAAGGAAGACAATTAAATATTTATTATCGTTCTATGTCGTTTTTACTGTGCTGACAGGGGTAATTTAAAGTCAATGTTATGAAAGGTTAAAAATTATGTTTTTATTAACAGTAATATTTTTATTCAAATTCCAAAGAAATATAAAGTTATCAAAGAAAACATAATTTCACAACATCACAATCGTATTCATCTAGCGATATGAACATTTTCATACCTATGCATTGTCATTTAAAATAATTATATCCTTTTAAGCAAGAACGCCATTTTTTTGCAAATTGTCATATAGTAAAAAACAACTGCGGCTGCAAAATGGCGTACAGGAAGTAAAAAAAATTGTCCGATTGTCACAAAATTTCAGGTATGATATAAAAGATTATTTTACAGGATAATGTATAGAACTATGTCATCGCTTGGTCCAGTTTGGCTGGCCAGGGGAGGACTAAGGTATCGAAAAATCCATGTATACATAATTCATTCACAATGATATCACGTATAGTTGAATTAAAGTACTCTGAATAAGGATACTTAAGATATTCTTCTTCTGTACATAACACTGTAGTGCTAGTTGTAATGGAAAATGAGCTATTTACATGAGATGATTCAAATCCAGTGGGGACGTCTGATGTATTAATTGCCATCTGCCATTTCTGGGAAGTCTTATAAATGATATTTGCACTTAATTTATAATGTCATACTAACAAAACAGTCATTGTGTGGTTTGCTGATGACGTATCTGTGAATGGTAATATTTTCATATAACAGATTTAATTCACAAATCATTGCTCCGTTATAACAAAGAAGAACGGGGACTTTGTTTTCCTGATACATAAGGAATTCGGCCATCTGTTGAATTATTATAACTTATGTTACATATTATATGGCATAGTGGCAACCATCAACAACAGCTTATTTTATATCTAATGTTGAAGTAATCATGCTTAATATCTTAACCTTTGTCATCTATATTTTCCTATAATACTTATCATAGAATGTACACCCTTTGTTCAATAAGCAAAATATGATAGCCTATAAAATAAGAACTATTTGAGCTATGTTTATGAAATAAACACACGTATGGTTCAATTTCTTTCAAATAAAGCTTATGCATTATGTTACAGACGACGGTTATAGCGCTGTCGACATATTGTTGTTTTTCTTGTCGTTTAAAAGTAATACATTAACAAATTTGTTCTATTATCCTCGGTATTTTCAACAATGTGAAATCATCTAAAATAGTTTTCGATGAGCAGACTTAATGCAAATGTGTTTTAGAAGATATTCAAAAAAGAGCTGTTAGTGAACAACAAAATATACAGCAAATGAAGAGTGTATCCTGTGATGTTTGATAATCTTTTAACACCATGAATAAGATTTGCAATAACTTAAGATTAAGTGTGCTTTCTCCGATATGCTTAGATATTTGGTCTGACTTCAACGTGACCATTCAAATATTAAAATAATGATTAAATTACAGTGGGATTTTTGTATGTTTGTTTTTGTGTGTATTTACATCGATAATTATGTTACTGATATAAAGCATAGAATCAATTTATTTTTAATTAATAGTTATGGTACCGTCAGTCCCATTTTGTGTTATTTCTGTCAAATTTACTTAACAAACATATGCATGCCATAAGAGTTTTAATTGAATGTTTGTGTCTTACATAGTTTCATATTATTGCTAGTAACTAATTTCAAGTTGATGATACTTTTTCGGTCATTGTATTATATAGCATTATAACCTCCCTTAACGGGAGAATAACATGAAGTAAGAAAGAGAGGGTTGGATGGCATCGAAACTCCCGATTAAATTTTCGGTACGCCTCCCCACATTTGAAGCTCCTAGAAATAGTCCTGATTTGATCCAGTATTATGTCACTATTTTGTGCAATGGCATCATGAAAGAAAAACTTACTCCAAAATATGTTTGTTGACCTTTTGTTAATTCACCCTTCGAAGGTGAATAGGAATTGATCAAAAGGAAGTCTAGAAATCAAAAGGCAAGCCTGTAGCAGCCGTTACACGTACATTAATCACATCGATTTCTGAAAAAAGAAAATAAGTGAGACAGTAGGAAACGAATGAAATCGTTTGGTATAAGTTTTATCAGTTTGGAGAGAAACCAGAAGTGTTACAGGACTTCATTGACATTTTCGAGAGACACAGGAAAACAGATGAATTTGTAATGACGTTTTATTTTCAGTGGTATGTTCAAGAAGATTTAAACAAGTGTCGAATTAAGAAAGTATTTATTATGAGCCGTGGTCTTTATTTTATGAAGGATTGTGTCTGAAAATAAACTAAGATGACAAACGCCCTCTCAGATGGAACCAAAACCATTATAGGACAAAGATACACGATTTTCAAGATAAAAGATAAACATTTTCTATAACAAATGTTTATACAATGTAAAAGTAGAGAACTAAGAAAAATGTAAATGATTGAATAGAATAGTCCGTGTGTTTCAATGACCATTGATTCAAGTAGCTTTCTAGTTGTTGAAGCTATCACATCAATGTGCAAAGCAACAACATTGTAATTTTCAAATTTGAAACAATGTATATAAAAAGCCATTGATTTCAAAATCTTAAAATCCTGTAAGCGTCAATCAATGCCACTAGTATATTCATTATTTTATATAAAGTTAAGTCAACTCCGTTGTTTGTGTTGATAACGCAGTTCAGGTCTTGAATGTTGACATAAGAGCCTGGCACAAACAACATGATGTTTAAGATAAAGCTGGAATAGCAAAACAAAATGAATATTTTTTCTTTCGTTACTCGTTCTTGCTTTCATAGGTCGTGTTTCTATGTTCTGTTTAAAGAGTATTTTTAGGATTATGACTAAATTTTAACATTTGGTCTGAAGTTTATTTAAATATTGTGTAGTCTCACGATTAAGCCACTCGTGCCACAGGTTATAATTTAATATTAAAAACAACAACGACTTGGCATACAAGAATGAAACAATGTTCATTAAAAAAGCAGACATCTTTCTAAACAGACATAATCTAAGTATGTACAATCCACAGTTTAATCAAAATAATCCTTTTGATTCCAAGTCGAAATGAGATATTCAAATCCAGTGGGGAAGTCTGATGTATTAATTACCATCTGTCATTTCTTCGAAGTCTTATCAAAGATATTTTCACTTAATCTATAATGTCATACTTACACAACAGTCATTGTGTGGTTTGCTGATTACTCATCTGTAAGGGTAATATTTGCATAGAAAAGATTAAATTCCCAACTCATTGCTTTCTTAAAGAAAATCTTTATAAGTTGTTTTCATGATATATCGGGAATATGGCCATCTGTGTAATTATTATAACTTATGTTACATAGGATATGGCACTGTAGCAAACACCAACAGCAGTGTTTATTTTGTGTCTGATGTTGAAGTAACTATCAACATAAGTTGTATCCGAAATAAGATTTCATCGTCCTATGTGGAAAACATGGGCATAGAAGGAAGTTGAAAACACTAACAAAAGTTGTTTTGCTCAAATTCCAACGAATTATTACACATAAAAAAAGTGTTACCAAATAGATAAGAATGGACCGGAAATAAAAACAATCATTTAAGAGAAAATGATGTCAAACTTTCAACTCAACAGATCAAATATGTATGAAGTAATAAGAAGATTTAAACAAGTGTCGAATTTAGAAAGTCTTTATTATAACTTAAGGTAGGATTCTGTCTGAAAAAAACTAAGATGGCAAACGCCCTCTCAGATGGAACCAAAACCATTACAGGAGAAAGATAAACGCTTGAACATTGCTGTTTTCGATAGCAATTCAATTAATAACTAAAAAAAGATGAAATTCTAAATCTGAAAATCAAAATAGAGACTTAAAAAACAAACAATAGACCAAAAAAGAGGCAAAAGAAACGACGCTAACCTCATTTACCATGTCCAATAGTTGGGTCAAAAAACAGAACAAAGGTTTGAAATATAAAAGGAAATAAATGCGAACGTTCTCATTGCCTACTCTATAATTTTGATTATTATGTTAATGTTTATGGCGAATATAACTAAAATAAAGTAATATTTAAAATATTAGGAGAAAAATGTTGACTTACTTTAACCATTTGTCAGTACTGTTCAATTTTGTCAAGGGTGAAACGCCACCGAAATCGGTCAATGTGATTAACGAATTGTTCTTCTAATTTATAAGATATTACTCCATCTTAGTTGTATTCACCTTAAAATGGTCAATAAAAGTCAATCATTCTTTTCCGAGGATGTCAAAAAACATATTTATTATGTAACCTTTAATAAGAAACTATAGAATTTTAGAAAGATAACTCATCGTATACAAAATAAACACTTGATAAGGAAAACGCACATTTATTATATCTTTTGCGAAAATCAAATCTTTTTTAAATTTCCTTCTTTCTCGCTTAATATTTGACCTGAACATTTGAAGTGAAATTCTAACAACATACACCCCTTACTCTAAAAATTATAAGACTCCCAAAGCAATCTTGGATTTAGATAAACACTGTTGAAAAAAAACCTGCCTTAATTACTTATCTTTTTAAACCAGCTGGTATCTTGTTCTTTAAGCGGTGAGCACCACAAACGTCGTGCACTTGAAAATGAATGACGAACCAACTGGAATCAGAATCACGTCAATTTCACGTATACTCGCATTAATGAATTTAAACCCAAAGGATAATTTTCAGACGTTAACTCAGACGTTTTGTCTAAATATGTAAATGATAGGGGTGTAAATCCTTCTGAAGATTACTTCATGGAGTTAATGGAAAAATCAGCTGAACGAACACACAATCTCCCATTACATGAATATATTATTCATTTGTGTCAGGCGCAAGTTTTCAATTACTAGACACATTCTTATCATTGTAGAATTTGAGGTGTCAATATGGAATAATTTGTAGCTTATCTGACGAATTAAAAGTTTGATTTAAATGTTTCAACCTGTTTAAAAATATGTGTAAATGTAAAGTTTTATATTTCCATTTACACGCCGGCTATCTCGTCTGAATATCACAGTCGAAAAATTTAACCCTATTATGTGTTGATAGCGACTTTATGATTTGAACCTTAAAGTTTCAACCCTATTTTGATTGAATCGTCCGTAGGCCAAGACATTTTAACAAAGCTATAAGATATTTAGAAAATATAAATCTATTGTTCTTATTCTTTTTGTAATCGCTTAAACGAAGTCAAATTCACCCTAAAATTGTATGCTCATTTATAAAATGCGTCATTTATATGCCTCTGCCTCTGCCTCTTTTGCAATGCCAGAGATGGATATGATAATTATTTGATGTCCTTTTTTTCGTTTATTTTATTTTCACTGATTGTGCACAACGGTTGAGCAAACCTGGCTTATTGTTGTATTGCTGTTATTGATCAATCATCCTATTCTCAAGTCCCTTAGCCCAAATGGTAAAATGCAAATCTGTAAAACTAAGATTATATAACGCCCACAATCAGTCTTGATATCTGCTGTGATGTCTGTGATTTACACCGTTATATATTTTGAACTCTTGACTGACATTCGTTCCATCTCATATAACAGGTCAATGAAGTATTTTCATCTTCGAAAAAACAAATAGCAAATACTCGTCTACGTGGCTTTTACCACAATAAGTACTTTGAATATTTCATTTCGAGATGCAAATATCAAGTAAGTCAGAAGAAAATACGACCGGTGGCGGTCAGTAGAGACACATGATTCTCCCTCCTGCCATTGAATTATAAATAATTAGTCTTATATTGTAAAATATCATCACAGGCTTTACTCTGTCTGAGTCTCATTTACTCTCTAAATCCGCTCTAGTCGTTCGGGAGTATAGGTTTCTTGTAAATTGATGGGGGTTCAGTCACATTCCTCAGGTGACGCTTTTTGTAGGATTCTATCAGTATATAGATTTCATTTATTATTAACTTGCATAAACAAATTACGAGTTTCGCTATAACCAGTTTTAGCTACATATATTCTTCTTCTATTCTTATATATAATAATAATTTGAAATTGGTGTTCACCCGACGACCATTGTGTTAAGAGTTTTGGGTCCTTGACCATCTGGCGAGTAGAGAGCTAAAATATGTCGTACAATAACGGGTGTCATGTTAAATGATATAGTCCGCATTATGAAAATATTCACATCCTGTTCCAAATCATGTTGCTCTGTAAGCATAAGTTTTTCAGTTAATGAGAACATATCGACATTTATTCAATATTTACTCATTGAAATTGGTTCGTGACATCTATCAATTTGGAGACACATTCAAAAGTATGAGGAAACTCCATTCATATAATATTACCAGACTTTCCATTAAGTCCGTATATACTCCTTTTATGAAAGTTGTTTCTTCTCTGAAGGCCTACAGTGATTTGAAATTCGATTCTGAAATTGCAAATTTAAAAAAACTAAATAGCCAGTATTTATATTTGTAAATATACTGAGGTAAAGTTTCTGGAATATGAAACCTTCTTTATCCTTTCAACAACGTTAGTCAGTACTTATATACACACAAGTAATTTGACAAAGACAATGGGACAGTTTAGGAATTCGTATGGTAGTAAAAGAAGATGAAAAGTACGCTCTTGGTTTCAAAGAGTTCGAAATATACGTACAAGCAATTTTTTGTATGATCTTTTGTCCAGAGATATTAAGATTATAATTTGCTAGTAGAAAGTGAAAAATAATTCAACTACACACAATAAAAACCAAATACGCATAACATATATACTTTATATCTTTTTCATTAAATTTGCACATGATGAAAACTAATAACAATTAGATACCACATACATAAAATCGGACAGGGAATAGAAAAAAATCAATTTCTTTAAGACAAAAATAACTTTTTCTTGGTGACTACAAGATTTCAAAAATTATGTGCAAGTAAAAAACGGCATAACTTATGTCTGTGCACCAGTTTATTTTGTCGCAACTATACTATGTTTTATTGACTATGCTCGAAAGATCTTGTTCTTAATCGGGGAATACTACAAGTCGTGAAAAAAAAATGCAAAACCCCTGGAAACAATCTCACGTCAATTTCACGTATAATTGCATTAATGAATGTACGTGAAGCTTACTGGTTTACTTGGTGTCAACCCGAAGCATACGTTTCAGCGATAACTCAGACGTTGTTTCTAATAAAGCTAAAAATGGAGTGTAGTATTTTCTGAACAATTTCTCAAAAACTAGAGGCAAACGAGCTGAACAAACACATCTAGAATAACATCCATAAATATATTCCTATGAAAAGAGAGTGTTCAAATATTAAACAAATTGTTATCATTGTAGAATTAACGTTGTTTTTATGAAATGAAGATATGTGTAGCTTATGGGACGGTTTAAAAGTTTGATTTAAACGTTTCAACTGACGAGCGATAAATATCAAAATTAAAAAAAATATGAGTCAATGTCTAGATTTACATTATGATTAACAAATGAGCTGTATTTTCTAAATAGCACCGTCACCAATAAAAATTGTCATGTACATGTCGTTCAGGTAAAACTTGGCTTATCATTATTCAACAATCGGCTACTATGTCAACAACATTTTAACAACTGGATTGATATTTACTCACATCGAATATAACAGGTCAATCGCCAATGAGGCATGTTTATCTGTAAAAGAAAAGTCAAAAGAATTCGTCAACGTGGCTTTATTGAAATAAGAGCTTTTAAAACATTATTTCAAGATGCATATATATTTTTGTAGACATTGTTTGTAGGTTTATAGGCAATATTCTGTATTTTCCATTGTAGGTTTTGTAGCAGTGTTTCGATTGTCCAATGCGCACCTTGAATTGTTTGCGCAATGAAGGCGTTACTTTCAGACAAAAATCGAGAATGTACGTTATAAATACCAAGGGTTGCCAAAAAACGCAGCAAATTACATTACATCTACTCAGGTTTGTAACGACATTCACATGATAAATTCCACTCTTAACTGCCTGCTATTTAAAGAGTGCTTTACTGTGATACCTAATCCTGTTTTTGTTGAACAACGGATCTTCTGCAATTACACTTTTACTTCTACGTAACCCTTTGTTGACAGGCATACCAAATTTTAACAACTGTTTTCCGAAATTTCGATTCTTCTCAAATGCAACTAATTACTTATTCATTGGAATCAGCTTCTAAGACTTATATAACGTAACCAGCCGAGACGGGAATGCTTACTTCGAAGAAGACGACATCGTTAAATCAACGATAGACTTTGCGTCGCTGAAAGTAACCTTCCTATTAAAACCTTTGAAGTATTTTGACAAAGTATGACCTCTGTATGTCATTTTTCTGTCTTTGTATCCCTAACGTGTGCGTGTCAATTCTAGCTGGGGCAAAAGCATCATTTATATAGCGTGAGAAGGGTATGACACCATTTCAAGCCATTGTAAGTATCATTTAAGTGTTCGCGTGTGTATGAAAACAAATACCCAATCGACAATATACTATTAGTATAGTCATAAAAAGTTGCAAGCAACATTTAGGAAATTCAATAAACACATTTATTTCTATTTTCCTTGTCAATTTCAACAATGCTGTAACATATAAAGTGGATATTGATTAGTTTTACGCATATTTGGTAAGACTGTGTCTTCAAAAATTACCTGTAAGTGAAAATGAAATGTAAGGCAAATAAAAATAATGAAAATATATCCTGTACTGTTTGACGATCTTTTAACACCATAAATAAGATTTGTATGATTGGAAACTTAGTAACGAGCATTGTCCAGATGGGTTTTTACGATAAGCTTAGATATTTGGCCAGTCTTCTTGCGACCATCCGATTATTAAAATAATGATTAAATTATAGTGTTTTTTGTGTATGTTGTATATTTGTTTCTTTATGTATGTACATCAGCAACTGTGTTACTTATTAAAACATATAATCATTTTTTGCAATTAAAAGAAATGGTACAGTCAGTCCCATTTATCTTTAATTTCTTTCAAATTTAGCCAACAAAAATATGTCACGCCATACAAATTTAAATTGAATGTGTGTCTTTCATTGTTTTATATTATTACTTATTACCTATAAATTATTTCAAGTTGATGATACTTTTTGGTCATTATATTTTATCCAGGCGCGTATTTATTGGAGGCATCGCGCAATACCCCCATCAAAATGAAAATGAAAAGTGAAGGAGGAGAGAATAGGACAAAGGAAAAGAAAAACTATCTTTCTTGAAGTGTTCTAGATTAATCTTAATTACACATAATTTTCAAAATGTTTCGGTTGGGATGCTATCCGAATCCCAGAAAAAATCCTCGGTATGCCCCCCCCCTGCACATTTGAAGCTCTCACATACACACCGGACTCGATCCAGTATTAATTAAATCTTCGTACATGCATGTAAAATACCAATTGTCTAAAAATACTTCTATAAAATTCTAGTTTATGATTGTTATTTCATCATACTATTTTGATAATGGATTTTACATACATTTTGAGTTGTATATTGATAGAACACAGCTTATTAATATTTGATATTCTCCTTTATCAAAGCTATTTTATTGAAAAATGAATACACATGTTCAATGGGGTAATATTATTTGATGTAACAGAAAAACTGAAATACGAAGGAGCTTTTTGATATTTCATATTCTCCTTTGATGAGATTTATCAATGCTATTTTTCTGAAAAATCTAAGTCATTGGAACAATAATAAATAAAATTGGTTAACAATTCTTTTTCTGAGTATTTTCTGAGTTTTTTGAAGTATGTTTTATACAGTGTTCAATGGGCTAATCTTTAGTATAACATAAAAACTCAAATACGAAGGAGCAATTGAGTAAGCTAAAAGTCACTAACATTAGCCACAATGGAGAACTAAAAATGATTCTCCTAGGCTTATAGCAAAGAGCTAAAATTCACTCTCCTAGGCCAAAAGCAAAGAGACAAAAATCCCTCCGCTTCATTTTTAAAATAATAGGACTGAAATTACACTAAACTCTTCCAAATTCCTTTGGACTGAAGTTCGATTAGATAAAAATTCTTGTCGACATCTTTTAATTCTGGGATATATTTCCAGCTATCTGTTTTTTCCACCAGGAATTTAAATGCCAATTAAATTATTTTCATGACATCAATATTCACTTGTGTTAACCACCATGAGTTGCCTTATTCTACTGCAATTTTTTTTACCTTTAAAAAATCTTTCAATAAAAATGCAAAACTTATTTTTGTTTATTTTTGACAATATTCATCTGGTATGTCTATGCTCTGCATGATAAATATAAACTGCAAAATTCCAAACGTTTTAATTAGAGTAATTTTATATGACAAGAAGACATCTCTCATCGTGCCCACTATCCACACATTGTTGCAATCCTTGGCTTACAGTTGTTTTTGTTATTGGCTGCCGAGCTTTTGAAATTGAAATTGATTCCAACTACGTTCAAGTCTGTTACAAATATAATACCTCATTGCTCGCTGCCGTAAATGTTTTTATTCCCAAGAAACATTGCAAATAGCTCGTTCAAATTGATTAGTACTCCAGATAATTCAGAGAATATTTTCATTTTAGATAGGATTTCTCTAAAGTAAATAATGCATCGTAAGAAAAATGTTGTGTCACCTGCGTATTGTTTGATTTTTATGTCGGGTGTCTAAACCTGGAATATTGATTCTTTGATGTTCAGGCTCAATATTTTAACAGTAGAAATAAGCAATTATTATTGCCATATGCCCAATGTATGCGTCCGTAGATAAACATAATTAAATAACATCAAGTGTATGAATGGGATTTGCCTGTGGGTGTTCGATTAGAAGCCAAAATAAGATTAGACATTATATTATGTCTGTTTATAAGCATGTCTGCGTTTTTAATGAATTTAAAAAAAATCTTGAATGTTTAGTCGTTGTTGTTTTTAACATTAAATTTTAACCCGTGGTACGAGTGACTTAAGCCAGAGACTCCCCAGCATTTAATTACATTTCAGATCAGGTGCTGAAACCAGATATTTTTATCTTAACATTTCGGGAGTTAATAAGATTTTTATCGGTTCATAATAAAATAAAATAAACACTCTGTATAACATAAAATAAAAATACAACACGGAAAATCAAGGAAGAGTAATGAAAGAAAATAATATTCGTCTTGTTTTGCTATTTCTGCTTTATCTTGAGCATCAACATTCACGCTCTCAAGTGCATTATAAACACAAACAAACAGAGTTGACTTAACTTTATGTACAATAATGAATATACTAGTAGCATTGATTGACGCGTACAGGATCTTAAGATTTTGAAATCAATGTCGCTTTTTGTATAAACATTGTTTTTCAAAATGAAACAAAAATTGAAACAGCTACAAAAGTATTTGAATCAATGGTCATTGAAACACATTCTATTAAGACATCTATATTTTCCTTAATTCCCTTATTTTGCATTGTATAAACATTTGTTATTGATTCTATATTATCTCTGAACATAAAATATCATTACAAATTCATCTGTTTTTCTAAGTTTGGCGAGAATGTCAATGAAAGTCCTGTCATTCCTCTGGTTTATCCCTAAACTGATAAAACTTATACAAACCATTTCATTCGTGTTTATCTGAGCTTCTATTTCAGGGAACCAATGTCATTAGTGTACATGTAACGACTGTTACAGGCCTGGTCTTTTGATTTTTGTACTTCCTTTCGATCAGTTGCTGATCACCTCCGGGGGCTAAATTGACAAAAGGTCAACATAGATACCGTAGTGTCTGTATTTTATTAATTTACTTGGTTTAATACAAAGACTGCTAAGTTATATGTAATTCATCTTAAGTAAAACAGGTAAAATGAATACCTTGAGTAATTTTGGTTGTTGTTATTGTTCTTATTTTTGTTGTATTGTTGTTGTCACTGTTGTTTTAGCAAGCCTCAATTCAATTTGATAAAAAATATTGCTTCTTAACAAATGTTTATTAAAAGAAAACACCCGTCAGAAAAGAAAAGAAAAGTAAAACAAATTACTGACATTTTTTTGCATTTACGACCTTGAAAGATTATTACAGTTAAAAAAATAAAGAAAAGTATGTCGCTTTTTGAATGACCATTAACAGTTGACAGGTTATCTATCAAACTAGTTTTACACATTAAGTTGTTTTCTTATTTTGAAATATCGTACAATTGAAAAAAAATTGTTTGCTTATCTATATGTACTTTAACTTTTCTTTAGCGTTGTGTATTTTCCCGGGGGAAAACGACTAAGGACTTGTAGGGGGTAATATGTTCACAGTCCGTCAGTTTGGCAAAAGTCTTCTCTATAAGCACTAGTATTTTTAACATTTGTCCAGATCATGGGAACAAATTTTCACAGTTTATCAAAAACCTCAAACAATGCGAAAATATTCTTTATATAAAACATTCTCTATTACATATAGTCGGTAATAGATAGTCATTAAATTTTGCTAGAAAATAGCAGCTGACTTAAAATCATGTGATTCTTGAGGTTTATTGTTACTATAATTCAATTACCATGTACTTATACCTAGATAAGCAGTTCTGTTCCTACTGCTATCCCCGAACAAATTACAGCAATGTTAAATTATGGACATAAACATCCTAACAAACGACCGAGACAGAAGACTATGGATACCCAACAAACATATCTATATCTATATTTCAATTTTGTTGATATTGTAAAGATGAATCCATGAGATTTATCAAAATGAGATACAACTTTTAAATGAAAAACACTTTTGATAAATGACCTGACAATCATTGACACTTATGTTATCTGTTCACATGAGGATTATTTTATTTACGTCTGTCTGTTAAAAAAAAGAACAAAAATGCTATTACTGATATATAACTAATTTTTAACTAACAGGGCTGAAAATAGCCTCCCGTAAAATTTAGATCATTTTCCGCCAACGATAAATTTCTCCTTTGCGTTAAAGTACACGAATACAGTCATAAACCTACACTTAAAATGTACACAATACAGACCGAGGTACTAAAAGTTATATCGCTTAAAGCATGGTTTGAGTCACATCCTCAAAACTAGTCGGTAATCACGGATGTTTACATCAAACAAATAGCAAAAAATATGTTTCTTAATTTAACACCCCTTGAAATAGCATAATTCACGATGATGCTGACACTATGAGAATAAAAATGAGGAAGTACGTCATGTTGTGGGCCAATAATCCGACGGTTTCTGCTGTTGCAAGGACTCTTAATTTCAAGAGCAACTCATTCGAGCAGGTTAGGAGGAGGTTTCAAGCCACAGCTTCCTAAAGTGTTACCTCACGGAGTGATCGTCTTCGTCTTTTGTCTCCTTGTGAGGACACCGCAATAAGAGTAACACACTTGAAGAACCGCTTCCAAACGCCAGCTAAGACAGTCAAGGATTAGCTGCTTCACCGTCCGTCGGTGCCTGAGGGCCCACGGGATCGTTGATCAACACTCTGCTCGACGCACTCGAATTCCCCGAAGACATTGTCAATCTAGTCTTAATTGTGCTCAATTTCACCGTCGATGGACAAACCATCAGTTGGATGAAGTATTTTTTTCTTATGAGTCCCGATTTCACCCTGACCAGCCATAATTCCAGATCTCAACGTTATCAAGCATCTCTGGGACACGATCCCCCAGCAGTTTATTCAATAACTTGTGAGATCGATGAGGCGAACAGGCACTGCAATCATCAATGCCGGTCGGAGTTACAATCTTTACTAATTTTGGGACTTTTCATTTTTAAGTTGATGTTTTCAAAATCTAATCAAAGTTACGTTTTAAACATTTCCATTCTTTTTTTTGGTTTTATTCATTTCAAAATTGTTGTTCCTAGTTGATACATTGAAAAAAAAATACAATTCTCTAGAACAGAATGAAATAGTGTAGTGAAAGAAGTAGGTTATTGGAGGATTTATCAAGGGAGTTACTGACACTCCTCAGACTTTAGGTAACAAATCACAGAGGAAGGACCATGATTACAACTACATGCCCCATGGCCCACTGCATTTGTTTTCTATTTAAGAGATACACGACTAGAACTCCAAATAAGAACAAGGAAAGACACACAAGGTCAAACATCATTGCACTGACATTTTGTTGCAATGTAATCGATTATTTCTTTTTACGAGCAATTTTTCAGTTAGTTGAACAATGCTCCATTTCTGTGTACATTAATACTTTTTATTTCGTGCAACTTGTAAATTAAAAAGACAGGTTCAATTATGTCTTTTTTAATTCCAAAAGCAGTAACATTTGATATAAATTATAACCAGAATTATTGACTAAAGTTAACCTGACATTAGACAAGAAACAAATTTTCTATAAAAATGTATGCAATATGAAGCCAATGCTATAATAAAAAATATTATCGTTACAAAACATGACAGTTTAATGCCAGCTAGAAGTCGTCAAAATCGTGCTGTTTGAATGTCGCTAAAGAAAACTAATTGTCTTAAAATTACTTTACAATTGATATTTTAATTTTAACAAAATACAGAAAACCTCAGTAAAAAAAAATTTAAATAGTTCTGTTGACATCCTTGTTCTATATCTTGTCTGCACTGATACAACATCAGAATGGATGAAATTAAAATACGATCATCGACTCTTATCTGCAATCAACTTGTTGTGACTTATTTATGGAGTAACTAGAGTTTCGGGTTGCTGACGCTCCCACACTTTGGTGTTCGTTACAATCGCTCTTGC
>JAUUEB010197527.1:0-13864 GCA_032362205.1 Clione limacina | reverse complement strand
TCCGAGCAGTAGTTTGGGAGATAGGTGTCCCATTCGCGTCTGATGACGTCATCATCTAAAATGGGCTCTAGCAGGTTAAACTGGAATTTTCCAGAGGGCCCCTGGAACTAAATGTTTTCTATTATGTCCCTAGAGCTAAAATAAACATTCAAAGTTTAGTAGGCAGAGGTCGGTCACGGGAGCCAGAGTTATGATCTAACTATTATGAATTTATTCCATTTAATTGCATGAATATTTTAAAACGTAAGACATTTTCCCTCTGCTACTATGTGTCTAACGTGTAGGTTAAGAAAACTACATTTTGTCGTTGTTAAAGCACTATTAATTTTTGTGACGAAATGTATTTACCTTTTTATGTCTCGTGACAAGTCGCTTAAGCTTGTTCGAACCATAATTGACTCTTAACATTCAAAAAGCAATACATATCCCAATCAACAATTTGTTGTGTACTTTTCACTATATATACTATAATGATGCTATTTTTCTGTTGTATCTATCTGAAGATTTCTCATGTTATCGTGGCAAAGAAACCCCTGTAATACCAAATGTTTTTGCTTTCCTTTGAGCGAAGTTTAATTCTGATCCTAGAGATGGCACTTCTGATTATAAGACGACAAATGTTCAATTGCAAACGTTACTGAGATTACTAGGAGAAAATAAATCGACTTCAAGTAGAATAATCCTCACGGAAAAAACAGGACATAATCAATGAAGGGACACGCTGGCATTCTGGCGTTATCATGAGAGTGATTTGTCGATTATCTTTTATTTTTATTTTATCCATCTATTCTAAGAAGAAACATTTTGTTTGTAATATTAGATATAGTTGGGATATATCCAATACATTCTTTCGCTTTTTAACAGTTTCTTTTTTAGGTTTTGGACAATTTGTAGTCTCATAATGCTTGTGAAATCTGATGTGGGTTTTTATGATAACAACTATCTAAATTATGATGTAAACACTTTGTGGAAGCTTTAATCGACATGTAGGTGGAATTTGTTAATCATCAGTTAACTATAATGTCCATAAATATTCCAAAAGACCCAGAAGGGTTTTATTTGCATAGCCCATAGAGCCTCGAACGGCGTACCGCGAGTATAGATACAATTTTTTAACAAAAACTGACCTTGGTGAGAAGTACACTGTTTCACCCTATTAGGGATCGTCGGCTTCTGGATGCTCAGATTTGTCCTCATGGCAACATTTGTCCTTATCGGGAAGAATTACTAGGTGCATAGCATGGTGTGCAATTACGTCTCTGTAATATATAGTATCTATTTGAGTTTGAATGTTTCAAGGCGCCATTTGCGCCGATGGGGGCACCTTGCCATAAGCTCTGAACGTTTGCTCAGCAGGTCTGGGTCTCTTGATCTTAAGATGGCGAGTTTTTCTGATAAACAAACGTCACATTTACGAGTGCCACATTTATAGCGACTGCATTTATTTATGGCTTCCCACTTGATCTCTGGTTGTTGTCCTTTATCTCTAAGTTCCCACACGTAGGCGGCTAAAGTGGTGTTGCTTCTGTTTTTGATATGTGCTATGTCGCTCGTGTGACCATAAAAGCGCTGTTTGGATGTTGCTTCTGTGCTGCCTATGTATGTTTTTCGCACATATGGGGTGGTAATGGTGGCCTTATAGATTACAGCTTCCTGGAGGCAGTATCCGTCTAAAGAACATTTAATAGCATCCTTGCAGCTATATTTCTTTTTAACTTTAACTTTCAGCCAAAAGATTCTGCAAAACATTAACTCTAAGTACTATGGAAAATTTAGGTTAGATTAAAATTTGCAAAAAAATAGCAACGACATTGCTGTGAAAGTAGATAAGTCATATAAATTACTATATATTACCATTATATCGTGAGCACATCAAACAAAAGTTGGTCAATCACTCACGTAAAAGTTACCAAATGCCACCAAAAATGTTTGTATCGGATTCGTCTCGTCGAATACGTGTTTTTAATGTACCTATTTGTTAAGCTACGAATATAAGTGAACAGGAAATGCATTATATCTGTTTTTCAGTGGCATTTGTAATGTCATGACGTCATTTTTTATAACGTCACACTGGTCATATTGGACCATAACTAATTGTTGTAGCGCAAAAACGAATACATATTTACAATTGGCTCAGTCATACCTTTGATTTTAAACCATTTCCGTTCTATTCTGAGCACTTTTAGTTTTTTACCATTGGTCATTTCTTGTGGTCAGTATTGTGAACATTCCTCAATGATGCCAAAGTGGCATCAGACGGTTCTTTACTCTATACCTATTAAACTATCAGAAAACACCAACAAAAATACTTTATACTATTTCGAGGGGTTAGGTGGATATTTGGCATTTTACTGCCGGACTATACGTTGCGGGCATACGCTGGAATGTCCTCCTGATCCCACTCAGTATGAACATATGCTAATACCAAAAGGCGGAAACAGAAAAGGGGAAAGGGCGTGACACCATCTGAGGTTACAATTAACGACCACAACAGATTGATTAAAGTCACAAAGTACAAAAGTTATACTGTTTTTGTGGGGGGGGGGGTTGAAGTATGGTGTTGTAGACAGGGATAATACAATAAACATTGTTACTAAATACAAACTTATGAATTACAGAGATGTCTTTGCTATCACGCAAAGTCTTGATTACATTATTTCTATATTTGGACAGTCTTGATTTAGAAGAATTAGATATATCAGATCAAAGCTGAGCAGAAAGTTTGTAGTCAAGTTGACCCGGAAAAACCGAAACAGATGTTTTTTGCTGTTATCAATTTATTTGGGTGTACAGAAAAGTCTTTAAGTACTAATAAGAATCAGACTATGAGGAATGTCAATTTCTTTCAATATGGCCGTCATCTTTCTTAAATGGAAATTACTTCCTTCAAAATGACACTACAAATAATCTTTTTTTCCATGTCAGTGAACTCAAATCGACGTTGAAAAAACAATTTTGTGTAAAAAAATATCATCATTGCCAAAACTAGCCAAAACAGTTATTTTGCCTTCCATGTCCTTAAGGAAATAATTGACAACAGATAGATCAACACGAAATTCTAGAGTGCATTTAAAAGGAACAATTGTAGCGACTATATAGTTAATTTAAAGAACGATGGTAAACGAGTGATACAATTCAGAAGTACAAGAATAAATGATACTGAATAAAGAGCAATTATAACAAATCATATTACAGAGTAATATCATGAAAACATTCACAAAATAAAACAACAAATGTATGTTCGTAAAACCAATTAAATATAGCAATCTTATAAACTAGAATTTCGGATCGCTAAACGCTCCCTCAATTCGTCGATTTGATCGTAACGCTCCCTCTCCTTGTAATTTTATAATCACACATATTCAAAAGTGGCAGTGAAAATACTCAACATTTCTACAAATAAATTTTTTTTTTAATAAGTCTAAGAATCAGCTCTATATAAGACGAAAAAGAAGAAGAAGTGTTGCATAATTGATACTCTCCCACCCCCTTGCAAAGTCTTTGCGTCAATACTCTCCTCTTAAAGGAAACCCCTTTTCAAAAACGCTTTCCATCCTTGATGTTAACACTTTGCTCACGTAGTAGATACGGGAATAAGATATTTCTGACAGTGTTTAGTTCTCAGTTGACTCTTAATCTGCAGTTGCTTGCATACTGAATTGTGTACGTTTAAGAATCTTATTCTGTACAATAGTTCGAATGAAAAGTGATGCTATTTTGCACATCCGTTTGAAAGTGGATGTGTCTAAATTATCTCTTCCGTGCTAAAAATATACTGGTGTACCGTTGCCAAGCGCGGGCCTTGTTTGTCAAGGCGACGCCCTATTTGGCTTGATATTTTGTTATTTTTCGTTGTAATGATTTTACTGGGGAGTCTATGGATTTTCTACCCACCCAGGTTCATTTTCTGTTGAAAGATACTGAGCCTACGACACTGTGTAATATCATAATTTCAAGATTTTTGAAGTGAGGGAGGGGTTACGCTCTTAATAAGGGCAATCACGGTATGCCATTCCCCGCACCATTACCTCCTGGTTAGCTGTTATTTGTTATTTAGTAAATTTGGCCATACAGTAAAGGCAATGGATCGTCACGTCCCGGAACAGTTGTTTCTGTGCGATGGGTACCTAGGTTAAAGAACAGAACCCAGGAAACCTATTCCTCCCAATGAGTTAATATCTTGGGGCAAAATATGAGGTCATGTATGCCAGGCTTGGAACAGAAAAAGGATCAACCACAGGGAGTGTATACAAAGATAAAGACTTAAGATAAATCATAAAAACCCTATCAGTTATAACATAGAGGACAACATTTAAACATGACAAACAGATGACTGCCATTCTCTCCCCTATAGTGGACAAGAACCACCTCCCACTCTATAGAGGGGGGGACGCCGGCCTTGTCACCGGTATCAAAGGGGCTTACATAATTTCATACAAATATCGTTTTAACATTACTTTAACAAACAGCACAAATGAAAACTGTACATACTCCCAAAAGGCACCTGCTTATCTATTTAGAGACCTTGTAATTTTAGTATGAGATCTTTTGAAGTTGTGCTTTTCGCTGGGGCGCTTCCAAAGTATGAGTATGCAGTTCTCAAATAACAACTAGATGAACGTCTCAAAGGCAATGATAATATAATATAAAGTCCCAAACGCTCCCCCTCGGCTTCCTGAGTACATCCATATAGTACACCAGATGTCTCACCCTGCTAAA
The DNA here is from genome assembly GCA_032362205.1 of Clione limacina. Taxonomy (NCBI): domain Eukaryota; kingdom Metazoa; phylum Mollusca; class Gastropoda; order Pteropoda; family Clionidae; genus Clione; species Clione limacina. The sequence continues at coordinate 9,145 of JAUUEB010197527.1, read as the reverse complement.
TCGTGTACATTATACAAGGTGTAACAAAACTTATATATCTAACATCATATAACATGGTAATTATCTTCAGTCCATGAAAGTGCAGTATTCAAGAAATGTTCAGGGTGGAATATTGGATAGGAAACATTTAAATTCCTGGCTGATGTCTAAGCTAAATACAAGAAATCCACTTGACTTAAACCTTAAGTCTTTAAAGGTGTATGTGTTCTTTCATTGACCAACTTGGTTCTACCATCCTGTATCTACTCTATGCCTATATCTCCCGTTTTGGTATAATTATTTATCTTTGTGCAATTATGTTGTAAGCATCTATGCATATTTCATTTCATTTTGACATTTCACTGGATTTGGTAGACTTTAATCTGGTTTCTTAGCTGATGCTAAGTTCTTGTTATTTTCAAATTTACCTCAAATCATGCTTGTGAAACGACAACACTAGTATTCTTCAAATGTTGGTTTGGGAATAAAGAGACAACAACATTCTTATCATGGGTATCATATAGCAAGAGAGAGAGAGAGAGGGAGAGAGAGAGAGAGAGAGAGAGAGAGAGAGAGAGAGAGAGAGAGAGAGAGAGAGAGAGAGAGAGAAAGAGAGAGAGTGAGAGAGAGAGAGAGAGAGAGAGAGAGAGAGAGAGTAAGCGAAATACTTAGAGCGAGAGAGAGAGTGAATGAGGTAGTGAGCAAGCGAGCGAGTAAATTAAGTAAATTGCGAGAAACAAAATGTCAGAGTGGTGTTCTCTGCTAAGAAGGATATATATAATTGGTCTGAACCGTGCGTATCCTGTAGAGGGCTATTTTACTTTTTATGATTCGGAAAACATAAAGACTCCATCATATTTATATATTTCTTCTCCTTCTCTTTAACCTATATAACCAACCAACCTTTATCCAATATCTTGGTTAAAAGGCCAAGAGAGGAAACTCCCAAACCCATAATCTAGTGGCACTCACGCACTTTTCTCATTATGAAAGCCTCAGTGTTCAGAGCTGCCGCTTCCTACAAATCATACTGAGACATGGGGAAATCCGGGCAGACATATTAATCTTGAACGGAAATCAAGATATAATTACACGTACCCGATGACTGATGGCATTTTCTTTATCTTGTATATATCATAAAAACCTTTCAAATGAATTAATTGACATCAAGGGGTTTGCCTGCGGACACATCTATATGTTTTCTATTAAGCAGGACTATCTTGAAAAAAAATCACCAAACCTTTCAGAAACATAGGCCTTTACCATCTAGACACATAGCTTCTATGACGACAAATTGCATTGGTGTAAATTATATCCTAGACAAAAAAAGTAATAGTGAATTAAAGAAATCTGTTCTTGTTTTTTAATACTGAGCATCATAAAAATGATTGATCCTGAAACGTTTCTAGATATTGTCCTAAAATAAAACAAAAATACTACACTTTAGCACTCAGTTAGTTCATGTTTAGAAAACCGTTTGTTCATTGAGTTTGTTATGCGGAAAGTATGTGGTTGATTAAACGTCCGTTAGTTGTAAGTGTGTCGTTGTTGTACTGTTCGTGTACTACACCATTAGTATTTTTCAAAGACAATCTCTTGCCACATTTTTTCTGATATTAATGCTTGCAAATATAGTAAAGATATAAATAAAGTTAGATTTGTTTACCAAATCCAAAGAACAGCATTTACTTTTCTCCGATATTGAACTTAAAAATGCATAATAAATGTATACACTTTTTTCGGAACTCTCAACCCCAAATAATGTTGTTTCATATTTGTCATATCATTCAATTCGTATATGCATGCCTAATGCAAAATGGGCGATTTGGGTAACTGCGCAGTAACCCAGTCCACCTTGGTAGGGATAGTTGACTCGATACTAAAAAAAGACAACAGCTGGATTGACTGATAACTGATTAAGATAACAGGGGGATTACTCGCTACTTTTTCCACCACTGGCCATGACAAAATCTCAAATGAACCGTTTGCATATGTAGGTATTTAAAAAAAGTAAATTTGATAAATCCTTCCCTCTCTTATTAAAAACCCCACTTAAATAGAGCGATTTTAAAAAATTCTTTAAAATCCTAAGCTTCTATCAAATAGACGCGTTATTACGATCTCCGGCAAACTTCTCGTCAGTCCGGTTAAAACCCGGGAGAGAATCAGTGACCAGACAGCATGCCCGTTAGAGTTGGATGCTAAAACATGTCTGCAAGGAAATCCTGTTTATTCATCTTCAATTTGATGTCTAGTTGAAAAAATAGCGTCATGTTTTTTTTCAAACCGTAACCCAGTATTTAGCAATAAGATAAGAGTGGGTCTGAATGTGTCTTAAATACGCCTGCAATGCTATTTTAACAAAGCATGAGATAAATTCACTACAATACATCTAACTCCATGGCTATTATGAACTACCAATAATTCGGACTACAGCATTTATAAAGCACCCACAATGACCCCACAACTTTCACCAAAGTCAATAACTTTTGCTATGACTTAAAAACCGTTTAACCTAAACAAATTATGCTGTACGGACGTCAGACATAGGAGTCAAACCACCACAAGATTGCCCAATGGTGTGGTCTACTAGCATGACCAAACATACAACCAAATCAATAATGCTGCTAGTCCAAAACTAAAAATTGTTAAAGCAATAGCTTTATCATCTGAAGTGATGTTTGGTTCATATATTATGCATTATGTATTAATAAATAGCTAGGCGTGAAAAAAACGTAGATTATACAATAAGTTAGCTTTCGTGAGCACGATAAGCATTTACACCTCAAAAAAGCCAGATATAATCCATTATAGTTTCTTTCAAAAGATATGCTCGTATATATCTTATATTGGCTTTAATAGGTATTTCCCTTATAGTAAACTCGTTTCTTTTGAGAAAGATCACATTCACATGATGATTGATACGTCAACCCAAACGGAAGCCAGTATTGATCGAAGGGAATAGCAAGACGTAATGTCATGATGTACTTATAAATTATTTTTATAGCCGAAGGTGTAGTTATGGATAGTTATTTCCGGAACTAGAATCTCCCAAGTATAGGGTCCATTAGGGCTCATTTGACGAGCTACGTGACCATACTTCAGACATCAAGTAGACTCACTTGTGCGCTTAGGTGAACACTGAGAGATGACTAAGTACATCAATGTCGAAATGATTATGGGTCGACTAATCGTTTAATTGGCAATATTCTTCTCTTTGATAATAAATGACATATATTTATCTTTTTTACTTTATCTAACTAGATTAGCGCATATGTTATGTTCAATCATAGATAGTACTCAGTGTACTCTCTCTTTGTCACCTCAAACGTTGCACGTACATGATGTACTTTACTCTCGCGTTTAACTAGAAAAGTCTAGAAATGTGACAATTTTTGATCCATTGTTAAAAAACCGACATATGGCTTTCAAACGCCGTCAATTCGATTATTTATCAATAAAGGATATTAATATAAGATTGTAAGAATGTTCTCCCATAAAGAAATCTGAGTTTGAAAAAAAAGTGTAAAGATTAAGATAGTTCAACTTTACTTTCATTCTGTGTCAAATTTTGGACAATTGAAGCATTAAAAATGTAGTGCTCTGAAAACCAGTTCAGTTCTATGTCGGGAATGGTTCAAGAAAACAAAAGAAAAAACACGAAAATAGATTTAACGATTTGAAACTTGGTTAAGCCCTCCTTTGTTGCACATAACGATTCACGAAGGATTTAAGGATTCTATTTAGCGCTTGATAAATGTCAAGGTCGAGAATCATCATAAGTTTTAAATGAGAGATTGCGCTTTTTTGCCATGATAAATTTCGCCGTTTGACATCTGCTTTGTCTCTGGGGTTGAGTGTCTGGGCTGTTAAAGATTTGCCAGGACTTATATCTTCCATCTTGCTTGAGAATTGATAATCTTTTCACAACGTGAAATTTATACAGTATGAGAAAAAAAATAAACATTAAACTTTCGTTAGTGCTCAAGTTACATCAAAACAGATAGTAGTGTACGTATGAAAAGAGCCTTAAGTCGAAAACAAAATAGAGAGGAAAATAGTAAGAATAAACAATAGCTAACCTCACAACAACTGTTCCTGTGCCTTCGGTATAAGGTACGTCTTCGGGTGAGTGGTCGGCATGGGCATAGGCAGGATTTTTTCCAGGACGGGGGGCAACATTTTGAAAAAAATAGCGAGCAGTGTGAGCTCCAATCCGAGCGCCCGAGCCTATGACTGGGGGGGGGGGGGGGGGAAATGCCGGGCGGTATCTTGTCAAATTATCTTCTTGTTTTTGTTTACTCTCCGTCATTTCCTCTCTTCGTCACAGTCATATCAGATGTTCAATATGATTATAGGATGTATTTAACGCTAGTACCGGTCGTAAAGTCAAGCGATGGTGGATACGGGCATAATAGTCTAAAGTTACAGCCTTATATACTTATTGCTACAGTAACTATTGTTTACACATATCTCGCCACTCAGTACATCATTGATCATGACCGATTTGATTGTCCCTCATATCATTACATCAGAATCCTAGCTCGATTCACGGTATTGTTTTTTTTTCTTTCCTGGTAATACGAGATGGACGAGAAGGTTATTCAAATTATAATAATCTCTTGATTAGTAAAAATTTCATTTTGTGTCTAAAGTAAACAAATCTTGTCTCGAACTGAGAGCCAATTTCAAAAACTTTTCTAAAAGCTTCGAAATAAGACACCATTTATTTTTGAGTCAATATAAAAAAAACGACATACGGTGTAGGTTTGCTTTATCTACTATATATTATATATTCTTTCTCTAATGACTTATGTGTCATTGAAAGTGAAAATACATAGCAGAGCAGTCGATTCAAACACTTCCTTCATTTTTGGGTTGGATAGTTGGAACTGTGTTTACAATCATTGTACATCAAAGACTAGATTAGCACAGGGATAAAAAAAATAAAATAAAACTAGGATTGCTTCGCGACCCACAGTTTAAGAACAACGGGTCTGGACAATCAAATAACTGGGTTCCCATAAATGATCAAATGCATTTATTTCAGAGCCATTTTTACCTAGATGTTGCATGTATGATGCATTCTTCATTCATTTGTTTAACCAAATGATAATGATTCCAACTGCTAATTTAGCATATAATATATTTATGACTTATATTTACGTCCTGTAAACAGAAAATGTCAAAACGTGATTGCTTTGGACTTCAGTTTATTTTGAGTAGTAGCCCATTAACACTTTTAACTATAATATGAATGACTAAATGATAGTCAAAGTGACTTGAGATTATCAACCATATCCGTTGGAAACATGAAAAGGATGGATACATTTCAATTGGATTTATTTTCATGCAAATCTTCTTTAAATAAAATCAGCTTTTCAAGTTGTTCTATGTGTTATTTTTTTGTCCGAGAAAAAACATTCAAAATAAAATTTGAAGCTTAAATCTAAAGCAAATTCTCTATTTACAAGATATAGCCTGATAAGCTTAAAAGAATTCAGACTAGGTAACTCCCCAAACTAGGATTTATGATGAAAATGTAAATATATACCTCATCCTCATTATCTTCACGCAGACCGTCAGAAAATTCTGGGCCAATCAACAAATTAATACATTTTTTTTAAAGTTTGTCTTCGTATTCAATGTTAAGTTCAGTCGTTTTCCTTGCGGCGGCGTCGTTATCGCTGGGTATGTCTAGACGGTTGTCGAACTAAGATTTGTAAGGATGAAATTCAGACATGGTAATTACTCTGATTTCACAATATACACTGATTCGAAAAAATTGGTAATATGAATTGTCTAGACGAACAGCACGAAAACGACAAGAGTTGTCAGAAACTGTGACAGGCAGAATTCTAGAAGACTACATATATAACACAATTTTAGAACGTTTGAATTGTTAGACATCACATTGAACTAATATGAATATAGAAATAGAAAAGGGACATACATTACTAAGCTTTAGATAGTGAAAAAATCATTGATGATCCTTTTGCTCAAAAATAAAAGTTTATATATTTTGTATGGAAATATTACTTTATTCTGACAAGCGAATACTTTCAGACTTTAATATGAAAACAGGGTTAATCGATGAGAAAGGAGCTGGGATCATTTGTACGTATTTATTAGTAGACAATTCTTTTGAATGATCTCCCAGTAACTTTTGGACATATAAGAAACGCAGTTCTTCAATAAAGTGAATTTGTCCATGGAGTTTCGAAAGGCTTGTAAATGTGCATTCAAATTAAAGATAAAGAAGGATGCTCAATCAGAAGTTCTTCCTCTATGTGATTGAAGAATACATAGCAAATTACTGTTAGCAAGCCGAAGATAAAATGTTTGTTATTGTTTTTTGTCGCAAGCTTTGTGTTTTAAATTGTTCATGATCGATTCAACTTGGCTACTGAAAATGTATTGCAGGTTCTGAAGACAAAGCTCCTATAACAAGGGATACAAAAGTCCGAATGCGTTACATAATGAATTTTCACATCTTTATATGCACACTTTTTCATTAATCATGCATTTAGAACCTTCAAACAAAAACACCGTCAAATCGATTTTGAACAATTTGAAAGCAGGCGCCAGGAAGAAAAGAGTAAAAATTCCTTCCACGTTAATCAGTGTACAAAAGCTCAAAATACAGATACAGGCTTTAAACATGAAATAAGTATTTTCTTTTATATCTCCCATGCGAAATCAAATTTTCATAGCTATTAAAGATGGTCAGACGTACAGTAATAATTGTTTAAAGGCTAATTTTTGCGTGACTTTAGAAAATGTATTACCAAACTGTTTTTGTCTATCACATATTATAATACCCGACCGATTTGTTTGCAATGAGTCAACTAAATTATCGACGGGAATATCAGGGTCCAATATTATAATGTAGCTAAAACTGAATATTGCAGCCAGAGGAGTTGTTGATGATAGTTTTCCGTGAATAGAATCGCCCCCAGCATCGGGTCCATTACGGCTCATTTCACAAGCTACGTGGCTATACTCGGGTTTGTGCTTTGATGAACACTGAAAGATCTATAAGTAGGTTTATTAATACCGAAACACTTACGGGCTGAGTTCTCATTTTCTTGACTTCACATTTCTTTTCACATTTCCTTGATAATATCGATAAAATCGACTCTCATATTGAGCTAAGTGAACCGTTTAATGAATTCATCTAAAAATCAATAGTGTGTGTATTTCGGCTTCAGATAATATGATCTCGGATAAAAACAAAATAACATGACGCTTGAAATATAAAATAATTTTACAGCAAATGACAAACAATCTGATGTTTGAAAAAATATTTAGGACAGGATTTTTATATCAGAATCACAGACTAATGTATACTATTATAATTACTCCCCTTTCTTTGTTTCTTTCCTACAGTTATATCTTACTCGGGCTTATGCAATTGTCTAACCCTGAGAGATGAAATGTGATGACATCGAATGGGAGAAAATTAGTATGGCACCGAAAATGCTCGATGCATGCAATCATAAAAAACGCCTTTTTATCTTTCTAAAGTTCTATTTTCATGTAATAGGAGCTTGGGAAATTCATTCCTTTAAGAATTATCTATATAATTGACACATGATATTTAGTGTTGAATGGTGAGACAAGACAGAGACAAATATAATAGTCTGTACATATTTTGGGGTAAGCCTAAAACCGTCAAGCCGTATATATTAGGGAAATCCAACAAAGTGTTTCAAAATAATATGTTTGATAGTATTTATCGTACCCACGCTACCAACTAGGACGAATTAAACTTTTTTTTAACATACCAAGGTGACCGATTTTACAAAAATGATGATTCAGAGAAGCGTATATCCAAATAACACGATTCAACATCTGTTTTTACCCAGGTATGCAGAGTTATCATAAACTGTACAAATTTGGTCAACCAACATAAACTTTGAGATGTTGTTCGTTTACATAGCACATTGTGCAGTTAAGCTTTTGAATATTAATTATCAAAAGTTTCAAATACGCGCGCCCTGTGTATGCCCTAGGGTACACCACCTAATTTAGATAAATTGACACAAACATTTGATATTGTCTTAGTATGCCTATAAATTATCAATCAGTTGCACACTAGTCCAATATGGCCACCATATCTACAGGATTATGCTTATTGTTGTTTAGGTTCACATCTTCACCAACAAAAGCTTACCAATTAGTTTTCTTTTATCAGGACCAACGCTACTTACATTTGTATTTTGTGTATTCTTCCTGTTTGTGTCTTTTCTGGTAACAATTTATAAGGCATTTATGATAATATCTAGATATATTTGTTCTTTCCCTATATAATTCCAAAAAGTGTCTGGTCTTTCAGGGTCAATCTGGCATTTTAGCATGTTGAACTTTTAAAAATGAAATACAAGAAGAAAAAAATCAAACTGAAGACATAAGAACCTTGAAAAATTAAATAAACTTTTGTGAGTGACTAAGACACCCGCAGACTAAGAGTTTACACATATCTCGCCACTTATTACATCATTAGTCATGATCGAGTTGATTTTCTATCATAATCCTAACTCGAATCACAGTATTGTATTATATTATATTAAAACTGTAATTTAATGTTCAAATCAGTTTTTCTTTTGAGTCCCCATAAATCACAAATACAATAGAGAAAATTTCAATACACCAATACCCGATTCAATACACAAAAATTATACAGACACGGTAATAGAGTTTCAAAATCAATTTTACTGACTGTTTGCTTATAGGAACAAATATATTTGGTGTTCATAAAAAGGAACCGTAATCAGTGAAATGTTAACTCAAGAAATATTACAGATACAGACACAATATTTCAGACACAGATGCTTTATGATGTCAAATTTGGTCATAAGACTATAGTGCAAAACATCTTTAAAAGTATGATCCCAGCAACGAAACAAATTATGTTTACCAAAACATCTTTAGACCCCAGGTCAGGTCAACTGACAATATTTAAGACAAACCCGATTAGTTGAGAACAAACAAGTATTCTTTCTTACTCCAAGTACAAAATTTAAATTGATTTGATTCATATTTACTACTAGCAGTTTTCCCGTCCAATGGACGCGGACAGGGCGGGGGGGGGGGGGACTGAGGGAAAAATATATAGATAAACATGATAGGAAGATTGGGAAAGAGAGGGTAAAAGGTGATAATT
>JAUUEB010197416.1:1532-13867 GCA_032362205.1 Clione limacina | reverse complement strand
AATGTCTAAGACAGGATATAGTCGGAATTCGAACACCTCTCCTTCCACATACTAGTCGGGCGCCTTCACCATGTACTGCATATAAAACAGCTGCTTCGAGAACATTTGTAACGTATCTTTACATAAATATTATATTTAAAAACTCTACAGACGTTAAAATTAAAAATATTCTTTAAATACAAACTCAATTTAACTTGGGGCTTAAATCACAATCAACTCTTGATTTATAATAACAGATTTTAGGGTTGGGATGGTCACGTAATCAAAGCGTTCTGACTACGAATCATAGGTCCAGGGTTCGCTTTACACTGAACATTTTAACGCAAAGCTTCGTTAAAAAGACAGATAATAAATAATCGCATGCTCCAATGTGTCATTCATTTGTACGAGCACAAACCCCTTAATTGATCGAGGTAAACAGGATCAAGCCCCTATTCATATCCGAAACGGGTGATAAAACATAGGTCTCGTTATATATGTTGCGCTCGTTAAATATATGGTGGGTGGAGAATGGAGATCACAGTAGTAATAGCTCCAAAAAGCACCAGGTGGGCACAATTAGAACAATAAATGATCCTATCGAAATTAAATGTAACAAATACATACGATTCAGACGAACGTGTGAAAAGTCAGATAAGAGTTATTAACAGTGTTGTGGTCGAGTAGAGTAGTATACTACTCGAGTAGTACTCAAGTAATTTTTTTGCTACTTCTACTCTACTCGAAAAATTGCAGAATTTGTTGAGTACTACTCTACTCGAGTAGCCTGTCCACACTACTCAAAGACTACTCGACTCGAGTAGTCTTTGAGTAGTTGGGAAAGAAACCAACATATTTTGCGTTCTATTTCTGATCAATTTTTTGTTCAACTTTGATTATTTTTTAATAAGTTTTACTTTTTACACAAATTGTTAATATATTTTATCATTTTCTTGAATTTTTTTACATGAAAATGTAAAAAATGCAGTAATCTTTCAATTTTAAACCTTTGAATTTGTTCATTTAACGATTATTACTTTTAAGTGACTACTCAAAGACTACTCGAGTAGAGTAGCTACTCTACTCAAGTAGTTACCCTTAATTTTTTGTCTTACTACTCTACTCTGTCCACCGAACTACTCGACCACAACACTGGTTATTAACAGCTAGAAGACCTACGAGACCTACAATATTGTTGGGTTTATATCTCGACCGATTGACTGATAAAAAAAGACGTCGCAAAGAGAATGATTTATCAACACCAGTTCAAAAGGAGGTCATAAAAAATGGTACAGAAGAAGAACGATACTCACCAGAAAAGTCGCAAAGATGACAGAAGTAGACGTCCTTGAACTGCTCACTCATCGACATGGCCTGCAGGAAGGCTTGTCTTGACTGGGGCATGGGACCACCAAGTCCCATCTCTGGAGAAAGTCCTGGCATTGGAAAGCGCATATCACTGCCAAATGGGAAGCCTGGAGGTCTTGATCCTGGCATTTGAGAGGGTCGGTGTTGTCCAAACGGGGGTCTTCCTGAACCTGGTGTGCTGTGTTGTCCGGGTGAAGGAAGTGATTGGAGATATTGTTGTGTATGGTAGCCTGGACTGTAATTGAAATGAGCTTTGTTTGGTGAAGGAGGTGAGAAGGAACGGCGTCGGTGTGTGAACTTTGGACCTAAATCATCCCCACCATCGTCAGATAGCACTTCTTTCTTTGGTCGAATTCTTCCAGCATCGTCCATGCTGTTGTCCATGGATTGTCGTCTTGGTGACATCTTCTTTGGTGTTGGGCTAAGTGTGTCTCTTGGTGAAGGTAATTCATAGTCTGCTGGGTAGTTTTTGGTCTTGTCTGGACTATCAAAGTCTTCAGAGATGGTTGCGCTATTTACACGATTATCGCTGTCGGAGACAGTATCTTGTGTTGGCTTTCTCAGATTTGTGTTTGCAACAATAACACGATGCCCATCATTTGGCGAATCATCCTCATGGCGGGTCTCCTGTGCTGGGAGACTGGCTGTGGATGCAGGACGAACAGGTGAGGTCCAGGATGCTGCACTGGCGTCAACATTGGCCCGTTCTTCGGTGCTTGTACAACGAGGAGCGTTAGGTGATATTTTTGCAGGTGACTCCCCAAAAACTGGTGACTGAGGAGGTTGATTATAGCTTGTTGACTGTGATCGGTCTGGTGACGTTTCATTTATGTCTTTGGAATTGTTTCTCTGATGCACGTGGGGCAAATCAGGGGACAAGATATTTTCAGACTGACTCCGAGTGATTTCGGATGAATCAACATCTCTTGTTCTGTTACTTGGGGAAAGGTTTTTATCAACACTGCTGCTTTGGTATCTATCGCGGTTACCTCGAGCAGAGTTTATATCATTTGAAGAAGGTTCTTCTGTTCTATTCTTGTTTTCGTGGAAGAAAGGGTTATTCATAACTGTCTGGTTAAGTCGCTCTTGCATTTTACTGTAGATGTCTTCGCTTATGTGATCACCAAACCCAGAAGCTCTCCGTTCACGCATCAGCATGGATGGGTCAAAGCTACGGTTAGAATGACGTTCTCGTGTTTGATCACCTCCTTCTGACGTTACCCTGGCAACAGAGTTTCTATAAGACAAGGATCTATCAAGTCTGTCTTCTTCTCGGTATTGGTCTGGAAAACTCCCACGACCTTGTGCGCTAGACATTCTTTCTTTGTTGTATGCTATACTGGCTATTTCTTGTCGTGCCCTTAGGTTCTCTTCCTGATAAGATCTGTATAAGTCTTTTGTGCTCGCAATATTGTCATAGCTTTGTCTCATACGACGTTCGACATCTAACGACCCACTATATGGGTTGGCGCTGTTGTATACGTCATATGGAAATGGAACAGGTGCATCTTCCTGACTAGATACTGGCCCGGTCTTTTGTGGGGATTGATATTCTCTTCCTCGCTCAACTTTATCTGAAGAGGTCAATGAATTATCTAACTTCTTGATAGCATCTGACATCGTCATTCTGTCATCTGACATCGTCATTCTGTCGTCTGACATCGTCATTCTGTCGACTGTTCTTGTAGCGGGTGCCGATGAGTCCTTGGAAGTGGGAGATGGATACGGCATTTGAAGTGCTCTCTGAGCTGATTGCTGCATCTGGCGATATGGGGAGGTCTGTCTGTGAGAGGCAGTTGGCATGTTGGGAGGTGATGTGAAGTAGGAGCCTGGTGCGACCTCACCCTTCTCACCACGGCGTTCTTCTCCGTTATAATAACGTGGGTGTTGAGGATAGTGCTGGCGTTGTTGCTGCTGTTGTAACATCATGTTAGGACTCAAAGCAGGATCTCCTTCGGGGATTTGTGCAAAGGGTGGATAGCCACCATAGTTCTGTGAGCTGCGCTCAGATGGGAAAAAGTACGACGATGATGAAGGAGGGGCGTCTTGTTTGGAGTAGTAGCCTCCAAGTCCCATTGGATAGTATCCGTGAGGCATTGTACCAGATTCTGCTAATGTCTCCATGATAGGAACCGCTCACTGAAATGTGTTGTAAATGATGAGTCAAATTGGAGGAAAGTCTGGCGAAAATCACTGGAGTGAAGAAAAAAATCTAGTGTGAATTGCTGGCCATGATACCTCGTGTTTCTGAGGAAAAATAAAAATAAAAACGAATTATAAATATGCAGAAATAATTAAAAGTGTTTTAACTTTTTAATAAAGGGTTTATTATTCATAATCATCTCTTTTCTTATTTTAACTATTTTATTTTGTACTCATGTTTTTATTCAAGTCACAAATCACATACATATATCAGTCCATGTTATTTTAATTAAACCCAGTACCATAAGCAGCAAATTGTTACCATAAATGTCTAACAGAGCAGTTGTTGGACAAAGACTGAAAGATGAACTCAATGACATTTAATCACCTCACATAAAGGTTTTACCTTAAACAAAAGAGGAAAACGCTATTTTATACAACATTTTGCGTTTGAACAAAAAAGATCCATTCATGAAAATAGAACTTCTGAGTTTCTCTGTGCTGTCAATCGACAAAGAAAACAAAAGACTTTGACTTCCGTCATGCCAATACTATTACTTCATGGCAAACAATGTCAGCTGTATTTAATGAGGAACTTGAGATGCGAGAAAAATATTGCATTGTGTTTTGAGAGCAATGCTAATAAAGGTAGGGTTTTCACAGGTTGAGGTACGCCCCCTTATTTAGAAATACTCATTTTTCAACTGAACCGAAATAGTAATATATTATTATAAAGAATGGTCTTTAAATAGTGACTGTAACTTTGGACGACTGAACCCAGAAAATTCGTTTTTGTGTGTTTATTTTCTTATAGGATTGTACGTCATGAATAACCAATGAAAAATGTAGAAAACAAAGGAAGACATAAACGGGTTACTATTCAGACTTCAAATCCGTAAAACAAAACACGAAAAATATGACATTTTTAAAAAAATTATTAAACAAATGCTCAAAATGTGGACATTAACTTTGTACTAAGATAAAAAATAAACGTATTGAGTTAGATTTAGCAACAGTTTACTTTTTTCCCCATACTGTTTATACATTTTAAAATTCTTATTGACATCTTTTTGACTAATAATTTATGAGCTTATAAACCTTTCTAGCATAAGAAATAACGAATAATTTGTTTTTTGTGTGGAAAATATTACATCTCAATTAAATAAAAATATCAAATATGTCATGGGTTTAGTTTGTTTTGGTCAAGTGCTCAACAAGCTTTTACGATATCCTCTAAACCTCCTCATATCATAACCCCATGTCATTTCTATGGCAACCCTCTCATCCGCTTATCACTCTTAACTTATATCAAATATATTACATAACAGCATTATATTTGACACCGGCTTGAACGCGACTATCATAAAAATGTCATATAGGACAAGGAGATCCCCCTCCCCTTTTCTAATATTTTTTTCTTTCTTACTAAAACTTATTGGGGAAAATGAATGCGATTTGACAAGTTTGCTTAAATTTGAAATAGGGACGCGACATTTTAATTTGAAATGTTAAGCTTGTGAAGATATGGATAGTTTGATGATAAAGATTCTAAAAATAGCATATTGGTACAGATAAAACAGGTAGATAGACTAGAGACAGGGGTTGGGAGGGGGGGGGGGGGGTTGGGGAGTTTTTGACAAAAGATAAGAGACGATGGTCATCTCTCATTTATGACTAGACACGTTTTACAATGACGTTAGACACTAAGACAATGTTTGCTTTAGTCTATTTGGTGTTATCAGTGTGATGTGTCATAACTTACTGACATGGCGTCCATATCAACGTCAATTTGTTGTATAACTTATCTAGTTTTGGTATTTTACTACAGGTTGTGGGTACAGGTATTTCAAGGGGAGTTAACACAAAATATGGGAGGAGGAAAAAAAGAAAAGACTGATTGTTTTTACTATTAATTCAATGGCTTATTTTTTTAGATTAGTTAAGAATGGTGGAAGTTTCGGGCTTTTGGGTCTGAAATGGGGGCGTCATCCTCGCTACGCGCCTGTACACCATATATAGGAGGTGAAAGAGAAAATAAATTCGACACCTAGATTACATCTAAATAATTAAATATTAGCTTGTTGTACTCGACAAAGAAGATAAACCTTTAACATTGCTGATGTTATATTCGAAATACAAAGTTATCAATTACAAAGTTATCAATTACAAAGTTACCAATTACAAAGTTCGACGCCTCTAGCACAATATCATACATCAATCATTCTAACCAAAAAAAAATCTGTGATTGTTTGGATTATCCATCCTTTTAACTACGCCGACAACGTAGTCTATAATTTGTTCATATGAGTCACACCGTCCCTATAGCCCCCAGGCAAATCATGATTACACGATGGACAAAAGATGAGTTTTTCACAGGTGATTTTTGTGAATACTGGACACAATGGTCATCAATGGTCACTACAATAGTCACATATCTTGTTATCTTCTCACCCTTGTTATCAATTTGTAGATTTGTATAATTGTACCGACATCAAAGAGTAAGTGTGGATAAATAAGTCAAGCACAGTTTATTTATCATGTTACCAAATAAATTGACATAGACTGATTTGGTGGCGGTTGTGCTTTTGATGTTTAAATTTGTATCGGTATCGTCGGGTGTTAAAATAATTCCATTGATTTAAGATTGTCTTATTATTGTTTGATTGCGAATGGAGATTAGTATGCACATGATTGGATTTAACATATTTTCCGTTGAAAATTTAACGAGATTGGCTTAAAAGAACAGGAAACATTCATACTCAAGGAAAATCAAGCACAATCGTCTTATACAATTTGATATATAACTAAAATACGGGTGTACAGGTGGCCAGGACCTAATTTGACACCAAGGTAAAAGATATAAAATGTGATTTATGAATGTCAAGTTAATTTAATATCTGGCTAACAATCATAGGAACTGGCGGTCACTGTAAATTTCAGTAAGGGGAAAACAATTAATCAATAAATCAAATTGATTATAAAACCCCACACAATATGTCCAGACAAACAGTCATGATGCGCTATCGTTAAAATGAATGGTTATGAAGATTATATGTTCAATTACATAATATAGTTATTATAATGATAATATATTGATACTTTGTTATTAAACATCATCTTCGTTATCGACGCATTGTGATAATATCATAATAACAACACACAATCGTGTCGTTATCTGAACGTCCTTTGACCAGACCTTGTGACCAGATAATGAAAACAATAATCGGACAGAGAATGTGAGAGTTCAATTGCAGGTAAAGATGATGAGAATCAGAGGTACAGACGATAAAAGAAGGCAATCATTTGTATTGCAATCAAAACAAAACTGAGTTGTTATCAAATATTTGCTTTCATGTCGTTAAGAAAACAAAAAAATAGTAAATTACAAAACAACTGTCATTCCAACTATCTAGGAATATAGTTTGGATTATGGGTTTACTGCACTTATTATCAGCAACAATAAACTTGCTTTTGGCACAATAACAGAAATAATTAAATTGTTTAATAAATATTATATCACTAGTTATGTTAGATTGCCATTTTGCATTATATCAATTAGCCAATGGAACCCATTAATTGATTGGCTTGCTCGCCATGTTCAGAAAGAGACTTTGAATTTAATTCTTCCATGTTCATTTTAGAGTTTCAAGTTTTTACAAAAATCCGATATGATATATCAATGTTCAATCTATACTCATATTGTTTGATAACAATCTGGGATAAAAGAAACATTGACACCTTAATCAAAGTTTGTGTTTCCGCTGAAATATTGACTCGTACAAAAGGTCAGGTGAATTGTTTTGTTGCAATAAACCGAACATGACATTTTTTTAAACTTCCTAAAACATCGTCTGATGATATTGTCATAAAACAAATCAACTTCCGATTTGTTCCTGAAACAAGTTCATCATCAACATGTATAAACTGGCAGGCGTCTCGTTACTGTTTATCTGGCAAATATAACTTTGGCACCAAACGTCAACAAAAGAATCCGAAAAAACTTGCCGCGCCGAAAGTCAATTTACTTAGCGTGCGAGAAAATATTCTAAAAGGTGCTAACGCGACAAGTTACGGAGTCAGAAAACTACAAATTGTGTATATAACGAATTTGGCCAGGATAAACAAAAGAAAGAAACTTTTGTGTCGGTCTTTGCTGAATATGGGTTTTGTAATATTAGAATAGTTAGTGTTTGGCCATCTTGATTGATTTGGACGTAAGGAAAGGCTAAGCTATGGACGACGAAAACATCACACGGAAATAATTTTAACAATTGACGCATAAGTCTATTTACGTCACTGTATGTATTTGGTTCCATCTTTCTACAAATTTCTATCATTTGTTTATATATTTTGAGGAGGAACTTATTGCCTTATTAAAAAGAAATCTTGACTTCAGTTAATGGACGTTTTTCTTTAGTTTTCCGATTAAAAACAATTACTGTCATGATAAATTAAAAAAGTCAATACTAAATCTAATCTTACCAGCATTGGGCGCGATATTCTGTTTTAATGTCAAAAATAATGTTTGAATTACCGAGAGAGCCAACGCTATTTTGCGTTAGAAATCAGTTATACGTTGTTTTGATAGGAACCATAGTAAGGGAGCAATTACATCAACCGTTTATATTATATTTTTGGGTTTGTCGGAGCTATATCAATTAAGCAACTTAATTTGTCGTATTACACGTTTATAACATTCGGTTTTGCTGTGTTTGCTTAAAGTATCATACGACTTCTGGGAACTTAGGTACACACAAGCATTCTTCTTTCAATTTTCAAAAATTAACATGCAAATTTGACACGTATACTGACATTGCAGGATCAATTTTGACTCGTTAACTAATTTGGTATCATGTAAATAAATTGGTCTGACACGCGTGCCATGGCTAATTTCGCCTGGCATTCCTATGTCGACAGGCGCTAACACAATTTTCAACACAGCACAACTTTTACCAGATGGTACAAACTACAGACATGAGCTCACCATGAAGAACATAACATTACGCCACAAAGATAGTACCTGGACAAAATGCCTTTTTAACTCGTCCCTCCTCACAACGAAATAGTTCATGATAGCGAGTAGTTTGTATGTTCTTTGTTTGAAAGCAATAGTATATTATAAACGCTGAGCAACACAATTCATTGGTTCAGATTTACTCCTTAGGTACAAAAAAATGTGTTTGGTTGGGTTACATGCCCCAAAAATTAGGGTAGGTAGGTCGGTCGGTAAAATATTTTATTTTTTAAAGTAAAAAAGGGTGTTAAAATAGCCAAAAATTTCGTGTTTTTCCGGAAAATAGTCAAAATGGGTGAAAAAATCGTGGTTTCCCGATTTTGTTTTGAGAATGTTGATCGGGGCCATTTTCTAGGGTCTGTCGAGTAACCCTAACCAAACAACTTTTTTCTTTAGAACATTTTAATTTGTTCTTATATACTGAAAAAAAAGAAGAATGTCTAAAATGCTACACAATTCATGTGAAACGTGGTAAAAAGAAGGACAAAATGGTAAATTCGCAAATTAACATAGACTAACAAAAAGAAAAAAAATTTACATACAAAATAAGGCGACGAATAAACGTGCATCTACATGTATCAACTGATTCTCTCAAAAATTGATTCGTGTTTGTCTCTTTTCATTATATTTTTGCCAAATTTTTGACGTTCTTTCGTTGGATACGTACATATATTTAAGTTAGTCTTCTGTACAAGAAATTAAAAAAATGTCTTGAAATTGTGACAATCGGTATACATTTCTTTTTTCTCACATTGTCGTTAACCTTAAAGTCGAACAAAACAGTTTAAATATTTCTATTTACAGTAGAAACTCCCGGGACTTTTCCCCGCTTTGATACTTAAAACGAATTGTAAATTAATTCAAATTCACGTTGACCCTGAGTATTTGTGAAAATTGGAGTTCGTGATATAAACTCTTAACATTTGAAAAATATCGACGATCTTGGCTTATTTCCACAATGACTTGAAATATAACAAATAGTACCCTATGTGGTTTGATAGTATCCGCGATTTGGACGGAAGCAAGCAGCAACATGATGATTAAAACAGGAGAACTCAAAACAGTTCACTTGAATAAAGCATTTAACAAACTTAAGTTGACTTTATTGGAGCTTATTGCGTACGAACGAGTTTTATATTGTTTTTGTACTTTCTGGGAACCCGAATCTTATTATCTGCAAGATTTCCTGTGTAAAAGAGTGTCAATTCAAACATTTTCTGCAAGATTTGGTAGGTTAAGAGTGTCAACTCAATTTTTCGGGAACAATATTCACCGTTTTACCCTCTTTTTGCACCATTGCAAACAGGCGCTTTGACAGGGGGGCAGCCCCCCCCCCCCAATTTGAGATCCAAAATGCTCTAAATTTGCACCATTTTTAACTTATCTAAAAAATGTCGGCAGCTTCGCGGCCATTACTTTGATTGTAGGCTCTTAAATGCTATGAATTTGCATAATTTTAAACCAATTTTAAGGATTTCGGCCATTGCTTAGATAATTGTTCGTTTTATATAAGCCTGAACTGGGCTGAACGAAGCCAATTTCGATGAGTTTACTTTTTATTTTGTGGCATTTGTTGTTTTAAACTGCGTATGTTTTTTAATCAACACTGTAGGGGGTCTCACGCTCAAACGATAAACCTTCCCGACTTCATAAAACACGCTTACATTTTGACTGCCAGACCGGCAATAATTAAAAAACTAATAAAGTAAAACTTTGTCTCTGATATTACTGATAAACAGTTACAATTCGGTCAAAAGACATGAATAGCATTTAGTTGAAACTATAAGTTTTATTGGACTCAATTCCATCATCAGGTGCTCATACGTCATACGATGGTAATTCACGCGTAATAATTAGTTTTCGAACAAGGTGTTAATGTAAGTAAATAGAGTTACTTGCGTTTATGCCATTTACATCCCTCGACTTTCAGGGGAAAAAGATGCTGGACGAAAACAATTAAAAAAATCCACGTCATATTTATTTATGTACATTGGACAAGTTTCTTTTTCCTCCGTCATCGATGTAGATGGAATGTAAAACTATGCTAATGTTCTACACATCCATGGACGACAGATGCATATTTATTGCATTAACGGAACAGTTGCCAAAATAAGTCCGAATGAAATTTGCTTACCCTATTATTTTTAAGTTTATATGGATGTTTTTAATGAATTTATCTTACAATATCAACATATTAATATAATATCTATTGATGAATAATTAATCTCTATATTCAATGACGTAAAGTTAATTTGAAATTCAAATTTCAAGATAAGTAAGACTCATCAGTTGGTGGTTACTGGTGATATGTTGCTAGGAACTCATCGTAATGGCAATGGTCTCTTTAAACAAATAGAATCAACCACTACGATAAATTGGAAATTAAATTTAGTTGAATATGTAATAGTAATAGTATAAAAAAGTGATAATAAACTTTATATTGATATAATTTGTAATATTATATTAGCTCTAACTACTCTATATCTCAAAACACTATCGGGGTACCAAACCAGATGCCATGAGTAATATCACAACCACTACTTAACAAACGCTTAATTTACATGAATTATGATATAATAATGTAATTGTTTAACAAAAATCACAAAATAATATCACCACAATTCTTGATAAACAAGAGGAATAATAGAAAATAAATTAAAAATCAGACTTGCTAGCACCGACACATATGTAGTACAATGTAATATGATAATAAAGCAATAATGTCAAAATCTCATATCTTAATAAGTCAATTATAAAAATAAAAAGATCTTACCATTTTTTAACTGTCAACAGTGACAGTTCCTCGCTCTTGGGTCTCTGGTGATGATTGAGTCATACGCTTTACTTGTCTTCAATGTTAATATTTCACAAATTCAGTGATGATGGGTATCAGCTTTCTTTCTTTAGTAATCCTTAAAGAATATCGTCAACATTAGTCAATCAAAATGTACGCTGTTCATTACACCATTGACTTGTCGGTGAAATCTGAATACCATTTTTTAGCCTCCTTCTTAGATCGTGACAATGAAGTAACCACTTGTAATACACTTGTATTTTCACGTTATAATAGTCATCATTAACTATATCCTTAATTGAAAGATGATGTCATTGTCATTAGGTTGCTTTTGTTTTAGGAAAATCACATTCATAGATTACCACACAATCAGTGTTAATGTCAGTAAGAAAAAATAAACTCCAATTCCAAGAATTTAAAATGAATTTTCAAGAGCAGTCTACGATGTGCATGTGATCCATGACTATGTCCTCAATTGCAATGACCAACATGCCGCAATCACAAGTTCAGTGAGAAAAAAGTATGAAATAATAACAAAAAGTTTAGAGTGACCAGCGTCCACTATTGCACCGTTCCTCGCGCGCTCGCGAGCCTCTCTCCAAATGCACGCGGCGAACCAAAACTGACCACTACGGATTACTTGACCACTGCATCATCGGGCACCGATAACGCACCACCTATCCGTCCACCGATTAATAAAAACAGTGTTGCAAGCATAGGCCCACTTTTTTACCCCTCACCCACCCTCACTGCCCATTTCTCTTTTTTTTCGACTGGCACATGTTACGATGGAATTACAGTCCCGCCCCTTGTGTCCGTTTGATCATAGTTCGTACCCAGCTTGACTCATGGAAATGACCCGGACTATGATAAAAATACCATTGGTCATGGAAGGTTATAGGCATTGGAACATTGTTTACCATCATTCTCTTCATCACATTACCGATATATCGCTATTTCGATATAAATGATTATCAGGCGCTAAGCCAGGATGTTGAAATTTGGGGGGGGGGGGGCAACCTTGGATATTACGAAAAT
>JAUUEB010197305.1:0-13867 GCA_032362205.1 Clione limacina | reverse complement strand
AAGCTGAATTAAAGGTATATTTTCAACATATTTTAAATACAAAACTGTTAAATCACTTGCAAATTGATTTGTGTGTGACACTGTATTAGAATTATTAATGTATAAGTTGTTAAAAAAATCATACAGAATTAATAGTAGGTGTTACCTTATTTTGCCCGCCAGTATAGAATCAAAAGATTCATCCTCTATAAAATACGTTTTAAGAGGTTTCTTCGGAATCTTGCAATCTTATGATACACAAATCATGAATTATAAGTTTGTTAAACCAGGAATTTCTGATTAAGGTATGTGATGTAACTCACCACACTTTCACACATTTCTTCCGTTTAAGCGTCTGTTTGTTTACATCGTATGTCCGCTATCAACTCGGTGTCTTCCAACTTGGTCGAGAGCAAAGGAAGCGGACTGATATTGCGTTATCAAATGTTTTACACTAGGCACTGTCATGTGACCATTTCGGTCGGTTCTTTCATACAGAGGTCAAAGCTTTTCCGGCTCCAGAAGATACTGTGTTATCCATACTGCCAGAGTGACAATTCAGCATTTGAAATTCAATTTCTGCTAAATATGATGTTTGTACTTTCTATAAATCGAATTCTAATGTTATCAACAATACTTCACATCTTGTAAGGACTATTTTCCTTTCATTCATTTACATTCTTTGTTTTTTGGACAATTGATCAGCCCTAGTTATCAGTTGGTGCATGCTTATAATAATATAGTTAGTCGAATTTTTCAATATGTGTTTGAATTTTATACTTTGAACAAAAGAATAAATGACATGAATTTGAAAACAGAAGTACTCAAAATAGCATTAGATTAAAGTTTTAAAAAAAAACTGATACTATGCAAATAATAACACATTAACACCACAATGAAGATTTTGTATTGTCCAATATTTCGCTATCTTGCCATAAGGCAGTATGGGTTTTCGCGACTGATGATGATATATGCACAAAGAGAGTAATATACAATCCGGCTCAGATGCGTGATGAGAAATAACCTGTAAAAGAAATCCAAGCTTTTACAAAAAAGATACTATATATGAGTATATATAAATATCAATTGATGAAATAAAGTCAAACTAAACTGAATACAAATTTTACATTTAAGATGGCTTGTAACTTTACAATAAAAACAATTATAACTATACATGATTATAGCAACACCAAAACGCCATGTGATTTAAAAGTACACTTACCCTGCAATAAGTGACACAACCGATACAAAATTTAAAAAAAAGATCATTCAAAGAAATGCAAAAAACATATAAGTTCACTAATGCTCTTAGAATGTCGATGTTTTTCATAAAAATCCCCGTAATTAACATGTATCAATGAATAATGTATGTCATGTATAATTCATTTATAATTATGTAATGGTGAGATTCACAGCAATGATAACAGCAACATCATAAATTATATAATAACAACGACACACACAAGATAAAACAACAACAACAGGACGTTATGTTGTTTGAATTATGCAATCTATAAAGAAGCTGTTACTCCGTTATAACCAGGGAAACGTCACTGTGTCAATCTTTTCAACATTCGTCAACCATCGTAGGCCTGACGACTTGTAGCTTATCGAATTTAGTCAAGCCGGGGACAGACAAATCCCCTTCAAAAGTCCACATAATTTCCGCAAGGCTCTCTAGAAATTCTGCTTTTTTGGATTTGTTTTGAATCCCCCAATGTCTTGCGTTTTGCTAGACAATAACATTTGTGTCATTATAGTTGATAGCCAGTGAACTGGATGAACTCTACGACGTAATTTTTGTTATTGCTTTGTTTTTCATCGTTTAATTTTATCGACACATTTCATCAGAGGCAGATACACAATGGAAATATACCCATAAGCTGGATGTTCCCATTCGAGAAAGTAGAAACGTGGTTAATCATACGTACATTGATTTATTCTTAAAGTCTCACGCATCTCATTTGACTGATTAAGGCCGGCATCAAACAGAAAAGGTTACTCGCCATACTCCCACTTTGCACCTCTTATTAGCCGCTTATCAATTTCCATGCCAAAACACAATACACTGGTCGTCACTTGCGTACGTCAAAAGTAGCGCACACATATGTGTGATATAACATATATATTAAAATATATGTATGGTGTGCTTGTTCGAGACTGAGATTCCATCTGTTTTACTTCATTAAAGTTCATTTTTAGTTATATGTTCAGCCTTTCTGTTGTTTTGCATTTATGAAATATTTGTTTGAGTGAATGTAGATTTTTGATTATGTATTATTGGCTCTGGTATTTGCAGATAAAATCCAATTAAATTAAATTCTTAGTCTTTTTAAATGAATCATATACTATTTAAAATATTGATATGATTTCAACGCTTATCTTTTACGCTAAAAAAAATTCTGATCGATTCAAGTTTTTTTCCAATGGCTGTTTGTGTTCATACATTCGAGATATCTTAGTACACTAGTTTTATCCTACAAGCAAAATGAGCTGCAACTTATATCACTAGTAATACCCGTGACGCAGAATTGATGGGTCTTAAGCGAGACAGGAAAGGCGCCAGTAGTTCTACTAGTTCGTCATCTGCATTATCCCGATATGGCATGTTATGTCAATTTTCTATTTCCCTCCCCAATGCTTTTTCTTAGGCCTCGCGCCTAATTGGTTTATTCTGAGTTTGTTATATCAATCTCATTTGATGTCGATTCACTCTCTTAAATATGCTTGTTATATTTATGTTTTGCCTAACATTGATGAAAAATAATCGAATTTCAGTAAAACATTTAAAAAATAAATACAAAGAGAGATTTTATTATATTCATTTATTCTATTTCCATCTAAAATCCATATAATTAATTAAATATCCGTGCTTTACTTGTGCATAATGGGTTGAAATACATTTTTCATGAATAACTAGCACCTTCAAGGATGGTCAATTTTAGATTTAAAATTTCCAATAATAGATATCACTAAAAAAGTATATTATCAAACTAAGACCTGAAGAAAAGACGAAATTTTTAAAGGGAGACAATTCATACTTCATCTAACATTTACTATACGTATAATGTTTAAAATATCTTCTTAAATCTATTATCCTTGTCTCAGTTAAGGCGAAGAGAAAATCCAAAATGTTAACAGAAAA
Source organism: Clione limacina (assembly GCA_032362205.1). Taxonomy (NCBI): domain Eukaryota; kingdom Metazoa; phylum Mollusca; class Gastropoda; order Pteropoda; family Clionidae; genus Clione; species Clione limacina. Next base: position 10,743 of record JAUUEB010197305.1, on the reverse strand, counting down.
ATATGAGTGTGTAAATCAGATTGCTCCTGCAAAATCACATTGACAAAAGTTTGCTGTTGCTCAATGCACTGTACATGATAATATTGCCTCGACAGTCTGGACGAATACACACTTGCACACATGCACGTACAATATGGATCAGCCGGTTAAGCGATTCACTTTGGTAATGTTACAAAGACATTCACTGCATATAGTAGGGTACCGAATTATGCTGCTGGGGGAGACAGAGGGCGGCAGAACAATTCGAGAAAGTCCACGGCGGGATTCGAACCCGGACCTCCCGCTTATCATGCGAGTGCATTAACCACTACACTACCGCGCCAACAAAAGAACAAAATTAAGATAAACTTTAATGTTCAAAGTTTTATATTCAAACATTCGAATCAATGGTCACAACAGATCCAAATAAACAACATTGCAAAGTAAATCTCAATCCCTTAATTAAAATGCTACTATTGGTAATATGAGTTTTAATCAGTGGTGTTTGACTCACTCTTGTATGTGATTGATAAAATTGACGTGTAGCCTGATCGATACGTTACAAATGAAGTCATTTGGCTTATAAATGTCATTGAGTGAATAAAAAGGACTGTCCAATAAATAAATAAAATGTTTGTAAAGTTTGACAATAAATGGGTTTAACTAGAAGCGTTGGCAGCCGAGATATCAAAGATTTAAAACACCTTTGTACACATTACTTTTCAGAAGCAATATAACACGGTTATGGCGAACCTTCTGTAAGACATACAATCACACTATCCAATTTTAAAAACATCAATCTATACGCAGGGAAAGAATATGTAAACAAATTATTCCAAACGACATGTCATTATCGAGAAGACATCAGAAACAGGTTCATGCAGACAAAGAAATAATTGCCCGTTAGAAAGTGAAAAATCTGAATTTTTATAGGTAATATAACACATAAATACGAAAGATATCTTTCAAGGAACCTTAATAGACCTGTCTTAAGTTGAAAGCGGCATATCCGACGCTGAGGGCAATTTTCAAATGCTTCTTCTTTTTTTAAAGCAAAGAATATAAATCAATTTATTTCGATGGCCCTAGTGCAACCTTACAATAAAAAGGAATAATGATACTGAATAAAGAGCTGCTAGCGTTTTTTTTAAATCTTAGTGAAGATAAAGTGTCGTCTCTGTTCATATCATTAATTTTCAAGAAATAAATGTAAACGTGGTTATTATTTATACTAACTTTACAATTTACTAAAGCACAGTAAATATGTTTTCTTTTTCGTCTTGTACTGTTAGAGCGTAGCGAGAATTAAAGATGATAATCGTAAACTTAATCTTTTTAACTGCCTTTTTAACTTCATAAAGGAGACTGTTCTTAATGGCAATATTGGGAATTTCCAAAAATCTACCTTATGTATACATTTTTTCACGAGCGATATCTTTTCATGTAATTGGGAAAAATAAGTGCAATTTAGGGCAACATTTCATTTTCAAAACTTAAAAAAAGGTAAGATATAAACTAAAATTGGCCGTTCCTCTGAAAAAAAAACTAATTTAACAATATACGAATTATCCCTCTTTAAAGACGTATGACAGCTAGAGAACTCTATTACCTTGAACTTTCACATACTAGTAACGTTATCGCTTTCGGCAAGGCACTTATATATATTAAGAGTCTAATACGATAAGAGTACATTGAAATGACTTTCATACACTCGATGGATAAACTTGAAGTTTGGAGGGTCCTCCCTCTTACCTCGCACTGAAGTGTCGCCACAACGCGAAATACCAACTTTCTGCTCTTCACTAACACTATAGGGGTGGCCGAAAGTCCCGCATCCCCTGACCAATATTTATTAATTGTTGCAATGATACCATAATTGGCATATTTAATAATTCACTTCTCATGTATATTATACCGTTTACAGAGTATATCTTGCTGAGAAGGGGCGTGGCTTAACAAAACATAAAGGGTACTGTTGCCAAGTTTTACAACGTAATATCTTGAACGGAGTTAAAGCAAATCATGTCAATGTTCGAAGGTCACTACCCCCTCTCGTCAATTCATTATTAATCGTTGTGTTTTGGCATTCATAGCAAGTCATATCTCTTTAAAATGAACTTGTTATCATAACTTTGATAGAGGTATTTTTTGGAGTAAAAGAACAATACATTGGGTAGTACCACAGCTATTTGAATAAAGAAAAGATAAGAGTAGCCTCAATGCTTCGTTGTACCACGCCGTTAATAATCAAGATATTTGATTTCTTGAAACCGTAGAGGATTGAGAAAGGAAGGGTGAATAATGAACCGATAAGTTATTCAACATTCAATTATCAGTGAGATCAAAAAAGTAAATAAAATGAGAATAGAAGACAGAAGGCGAAAATTTGTTTTCGAACAAATAAACTAAAGTGGTAAAAGGAAAACAAAGAAACAGGAACAAGATAGAGACTCAACAACAAATTTCATGAAGTCTCTAGTTTGCCAATGGCTTCACACAATTTAAGTTACTACCAATTTAGAAATGAGTCCATAAATGGATTAGGTCAAGGTTGCTTCCAGAAGATGACAATCATGTACGAGGAAGTAGAAAAAGGTTAACTGAAAATAAAATCTGTAAATCAATAAACGAACCAGGAAGACGGCTTCTGGAAGGAGAGGGTATGAATACTCGAGATGCCCTTGCTGGAAGGAGAGGGGTATAAAGACTCGAGATGCCCTTGCTTTATTTAGCATACAAACAAAGCAGTAGGTGCATCAAAAACAAAAACTACAGCTAAATGTGGATATGTGTTACGAATAGATGAGTGAAAAGAAAATGGTAGATAAGACTGTAAGCTGATGTCAGTTAAAGTCTATTATATCCTTTTCGAGCCACTTCCCCCAGTGCATTCACTTTATTTACCAAACTGCACAAACATTTAAAGGACGACATTTTTCATGACATAGAGCATCATAGTTCGTTAATATTTAATCAAATAATCTTAGATGTTTTATAGAATAGAACAAAATTAAAACGCGTAAATAGATGGAAGGATAAACAATTAAAGTTGTTTGGGATTATGTATCAAATTTGGTTTGGTTGTAGCATATAGATTAAAAGTATGTGATTGTCAGTGCCGGCCGGTTACCACATCCCCCATTTCTGTTCATAGTTGTGCTATCATTTCGTGATACCATATAGAAAATGTCCAAATATATCAAACATGTCATATGTACGATAAAGTGTAAAAGAGGGTCTGACCCATATAAGCATAATGTTTAATTAATTTTATTCAATAAAAATCAATCCAAAACTACCTCCTCTAAATTTGTCTATTCTTTTTCCTGTTTTGCCGTAAATAAAAAAAATTACAGCCAATTTTTTTCTTTAATTTTTTTGACGTATTTGTCGTTCTTTATCGTTGCGTTTGGATATATGTCATTTTGATAATAAAATTGAAAGAAGAAGGAGCGTAGAGACCAAAACGACGAATTGAGGGTGCGTAGCGAACAACAGTTTTAGTTTATTTCCTACTAACACATCACAGTCAATTATCATGTCTCAATGATAAAATATTGTTTTTATTTTTGAATTGAATGTCATATTTCCTTAAAGTATACGAAAGCGACAAGTTCATTATTAACGCTATGTTCACAGAGAGAGAAAAGATATCACTCAAGTATTTATCTTGTAAAGCCGTACTTTAATCGTTTAGAGTGCTTTATCTTAAACTAGCTCATTATTTTGTCTAATTGTTTTTGTATTATATAACGTATCAGTTTTTGGCATACACAAACAAAGTCTGATACTAGGATAAGAGCAGACTACAGATAATACATCAAAAATCTTTAAAACATGAGAAATGTATTTAGATTACTAAAGACATACGTTGGAAGTAACTGAAAATGTAATAAGCAAATAACTAGGAACAAATTCTTTCTTTAATCAACTGTATGTACACTGCTCTCTGTGGGCGTGACAGCGAGAAATAATGTTTCCACGAAACATGACTCGGTATAAATTGGTCGTTAAGACAAACATTGTTTAAGTCTATGTTTAAACGGTTTTCTATCAAACGAGATGACAATATAGTTAGCCATACGAACCATGAGCACATGCCTTATAACACTAGCTTGGTTACTTCCTCTTATCATGTACATTGTATTATGCACCTAATTCAGTACTTTAAAAAAATCTGGACACATTCACAAATATCATGCTAACAACGTTTGGTCAAGGGCATCCTTTACTGAAAGCTGTCTTGTTTTATTGATCAACTTTTCGTCAAGGATCATCTTAATTCAGAGCTGTCTTGTTTTTCTTTCATCTGAGATTTCAACCCGATTATCTTTTCACCCACTCACATTTAAGTGAACATCTGCTATACTAATGAATTTTGTGTGTGATTAGAATACTCAATACTATATCTGGCAATGTGAAAAAGTCTAAAAGTCTTATCAAGATACTGACTTACATTGACAACCTTTAAGAGAATGCCAAGTTAGGGTTTAATTCGTGATGGTATTCGGTTATTAAACGTTTATTTGCAACTAAACATGAGTGTTATAAGCCTAATGAGTCATCACTGAACTTAAGTCCACAGACAATGGCTGACATAACTCCTGACTCCAGGTTGCATAAATCATGTATTATTTTAATGCCTTTTTTAAAGACAGATGAGGTGCAAAGAGTCCTTCAATCAAAAATAGCAAATATATTACTTAATCTATAAATACATGTTTCATAAATGTGACGGTGTTTCCTCAAATGTGAACCAATCCTTATAGAATATCAATTTCAGTGCTAAAATTGGTAACAAAAAATCTTCATCATATGCAAATTTAAGACAGGAGCAACACATTGGTAAATTCTTATCTATTAAAACATCTTTTTAAAACAGGAAACATTGCATGTTCTTTTAACAATTGCTTATTGACCAGCCGTAAAATCTTGGAAATGTGCTTTAATTAATCATCCAACAAGAACTTGTGTCTGTTTTTTATTGTTACATAAAATAGTTAGAACAAAGTAACTTCCGTTCAAATTTGGTGCGATTGGTTCATGATTGGAACATTTATTAGCATTTATTTTGGTTTTATTTTTTTTGTCACCACGTAGCTCTGCTGGATTACTTTTGCTTCAATGTGGATTAAGTCCAAAGCCAGTAATCGAAGGTCAGTCTATTTTTATTCCAATAGTCCCGTGTTGAGATGCATAAGAACGGTGCCGAATTCTCATCGTGTTTTACACTGATCGGCTTGTATCGCGACAAAAGCTGTTTTCCGACATTGACGCCCTTTCCACCATTGCTGCTTTCCACTCTTATTGGTCTTAAGTCTTTCTTACCATCTTAGTCCACTTTAATCCTGTTAGAGATATATCTTTTCCACTTATCTTGTCCATCACGTCGTTTATTTAGCTAGTCTGATTGGTTACTATTCTATTCTGAAATTGGTTTTAATGTGTTTTTCAATCAACTATGATAAAGCGCGTTAAAAAGTAATCTACAAGTTTTAAGTGCCTTTTTGTTGAAGAACACTCTTTTAAAGAATTATATTTACAAGATATGAGTTATCAAATTATAATATTCAGCAATTATGAAGAATCGACCAAATTATTGAAACTTTAACTTTTGAACGGCATCCAGAGAACCAGTGAAGACTGTGACGAGATGAGTAACCAGGGCAAAGCTATTTAAAAATGTGTACAAAATGCTTTATATCAGACCCGTACAAAGATCTGTCTTTCCGACAAACCCAAAACTATTTTTATTATGTGTTTTAGACCAAACATTGACTTAGGCTCAGAAAATTATTTCTCATTTTATTATCTTGACTTTTTGATCATATTAATCGTATTTTCTCAATCAATCAGCGTCAACACGTGATCACCTAGTCTTAAACAAACACTCACAAGAACATATGATGTAAAGGGGTGGCAGAAAGTCCCCCAACCCTTGCCATTTCTGTATCAATTGTTGAAATGATACCATATTTAGCACATTAAATAATAAATATATCTTATATACTATAACGTTAGCAGTATATATTAAAATATCTTTATTTTTAAAGGGCGTGACATAACGACACAAAGAGGGTACTTTTGTCAGGTTTCACAACGTACCAACGTAATATCTTGAACGTAAGTAGCTGTGAGTCCATCCCATCCCTTGCCGATTCTTTATTATTTGTTGAAATGATACCACAATTTGCATGCATTACAATTTATTTCTGTTGTATATCGTACTCATCACAGAAATCTAATATCCTCATTATTAATGACATGGCACAACGAAGCATTGGGGGTACTGTTGTCTTGTCTTAATTCAAATAGCTGTAATAGTACCCCTTATGTATTTTTCTGTAAATCCAAAAATAATAACTTCATTATTGTTCTGTTAAAATTTCCCATAAAAAAGATTTGACTTGCAATGTATGCGAAAATCGTATTAATACAACGATTTATAATGAATTGACTAGAGGGGATAGGGACCTTCAAACAGTCACAGAATTTGTTTTACTCCGTTCCAAATATTAAGTTGTTTCACTGGTAAAACCTGACAACACTACCCTCTATGTTTCATTATGCCATGCCCCAAATAATTAAGATTTGTTTCTTATGAAAACGGTATAGGATACAGAAGATATAAATTATTAAAAACAATTAAATAAGTAATTGGTATGGATGGTGCGGGAATTTGCGGTCACCTCAAAAATTACAAACATAATACGAACCAATTCAATTCAACCAAAGCACATATTTAATTCATTACGTCTGTTGACGATTTTGTCAATGACTATGCAGACAAAAACTCTTCTACTTTTTGTATAACATTATATCACCTCTGTGATATCCTATTACGATTAAGGCGATATTCCATAATATAAGCTTGACGGAAAGCTTCCTTCAGAACTAAAGTTGACTTGGACCAAATCTGTGAATGAGATACCAAGCGAAAACCATTAATTGTATATATTTGGTGTTTCATTTTTTCTTCTTCAAGTAACAGCTGTTAGAATTCTCCTGAGTCGTTCTTATCATTTAATAGCATTTTAGTTTTGTATATGTTTTCTTTTATTAACAAAAGAAAAAAAAGGTGCATTTTGTTCAGTTTTACTATTTAATTGACATCTCTATATAAAGACTATTTGCCTAAAAAAAAAAAATATTTCTCGTGATTATCGGTTGTTTTAAAGATAAACTATGTTCAATTGAAATTTCTGTGGGTCAGACAAAAATACATGTTGATACAATGTCTTTGTTGTATGAATATAATGATTAAAATATATTGTGGAAACTTACAACATAACCAATTCCCATCTCAAACATAAAGTATTGTTTCTAATCGAAAGAAAAGTTAATCCTATTCCAAAAGTATGCGTTTATACACTAGAATGTATCTCTCTCGGATTAAATACTTTTAACAATATATCCTAGCTACCCAATCGTAACATAATCAAAATCCTGACAAATCAGCACAATTTAGCCATACGGTTGCTATTGAATTGGTAATTTTCACAGTTTTTGATTAAAAACCTTTCCAATAAAAAGTTTAACTATCGGTCCACCTTAAAAACACCATCTTTCTAGCGTTTCATTATTTCATCACTTCCTTTCAAACCATGGTTCTTTGATGTGAACACTTCCTTTTTAAGTAGAAGTCTTGAAATGAAAACAAAATGAAATATAAATCTGACATTAAGTTGATTACACACAACGTCTTAATGAATGATTAACGATGTAAAAAAGCTTTGTTATTTTCAATCAGAGAAATATGTCTTTAAAAACGCTGGGTATAATTATTATGGGTTTTAATGACTATCTTTTTAAGAGGACTAGTAACTATTTGTACAAACACAGACAAAATAAGACAAAATAACGTTCCATAAATGAACCAAACCAACACTTAAGTAAAACAAACAAGTTGACATCATCTCTGGTGATTTCCAACAAATCATAAGAGCTGACAATAAAACATTTGAAAAGTCCTCCATGCTTTACTAGGTTTCGTTTGAGACAAGACGAGAAGAAAGTAACAAAAAAGAAGATCTGACGTTGGGTCTTTCAGTCAATAAAGCAAGAATGATTATTTCCCTTCGTGATTTGATTTGAAGAAAATTATAGTCTAACATTTATTCAGTAACGTTTTATTAGTGTTCATCACTTGTCGGCTGATGTAATGCTTTAGCCCTTTCTAATAGACAATTTGAAACAAAATCTTCGCCATCTTTTTTCTGCATTACTCTTGTTTATTCTGCTTCATGCCTCATTGTGTCTCTTTCTATAAGCGTCTTTATGTCCGCATTTTCCTCAAAAGCTCATGTGATGCTGGTTTTGATTTTCATTGATGACAGTTTTACGCATGTGTTACCCTTATTAAGACCCATAAAGAACACTTATCAAAAAGGAAAATTTCTGTAAACAATAGAGACATTACTTATCTAGAAGTTTATCGTAATCTTGCAAGCTTCTGATCAATGAATCATGAAATATGATAAATTTGTTACACCAGAAATTTCTGATAAAGGTGGGTGACGTCGTTTACTTCCACGAGTTTCTTTCTTTTAAACATTTGTTTGTTTGTTTCGTTTGTCCGCTATCAACTCAGACAAAGCAAACTTAGTCTAGATCAAAGAAAGAGGACTGATATTGCGTAACCATGCTTCACACTTTCATGTTTGAGTGTATAGTCCATACCGTCACACGAATGCAACCGCTTTTCCGGCTTCAGAAAGTACTCTGAAATTAATACTGATAGTGTGACAATTAAGAGCTTAAAATTTATTTTCTTATCGATTTTTTGCATTTTTCTATCAATTAGATCTGTGCGTTATCAACAGCTCTTCCCTGTTAAATGAATCATTATATATTATTCAATGACGCGCTTTCAATCATTGATCCATATACTATGAATTTCAAATTCATTTAAATAATATTGTTTTTTTTAATATTGGTCAGCCCTAGTGGTCAGTCTGTGCATGACAATAAAAATATATTTATATAAATGTTCGAACAGTTTAAGTGTTAACGCAAAACTTTTGTTAAAACTAAAGATGGCGAACTGGCTTATAACCTAACTTAATAATAAAATCTAATATATATATACATGTTTATAGCAACAGCAAAACGCCCCTGTGAATTAGCAGTACACTCACGGTGAAAACAAGTGACACAACCATAGACACATTGATACAAAAAATAATTGAAATAGATGCGAAGAAATACAAAAAGAATTTATCAATTTTTACTAGTCTGACGCACAGCAATAAATACAAGAGCACACAATGCAGAATATGGACAAAAAACTATTGATACAACAGCGAAATCTGGACAATAAAGTAAGAAGTGGTCACCCTGTTATGACCAAGGAAGCGTGGCCGCGTCAATTTCCTCAACATCATCTACCCCCTCTTAGGCTTGATGGCACGAAGCTTATCGAATTTTGTCAAGCCCTGGACAGGAAGATACTATCAAAAGAACTCGTCATCTTCGTTAGGCCCATAATGCTCGGCGAATTTTGCTTCATTTTTTACAAAAACAATTCCATTCTAGAAGCTTCACCGACATTGAGACTGGCTACTCCTAGCAACATGAGTGGTACCAATGTACCAATTTCGCGAGAAGATGTTACGTTAAATTACCTTCTTACTGATTCATCAATATAGTGTTTAGTTAATTACGTCTATAGTGAGACTAAGATCCCGTTGGAACTTTTATTGATAGGAACATTAGTTTGAATAATTTTTATTGTAAAAGCGGCTTAATACAAAAAAATAAACAAAGCCGCATGACTACACAACCTTTTATCAAAATTGAAAAAAAACGCTTGAAGTATCAAATAACTGTGTCGTATGAATTGATCTCGTTCTATAAGGGGATACACTAATAATTAAAAGGACTAGTAGATGCCCGTTCTCCCAACGTGTAAGACAGATTAACCAATTACAACAGAGGATGAGAGTATTATTTAATATTTCTTTTACATAAACCAATAAACAAAAACAACGCCGGAACAGAAAACGCAAGAACGACGGCTAAACGCAGGACAGGAAAACGCAACAACGACGGCTAAACGCAGGACGGGAAAACGGAACAACGACAGCTAAACGCAGGACAGGAAAATGCTACAACGACGGCTAAACACAGGACGGGAAAACGCAACAACAATGGCTCAATTTTTAATCTTTAAGAACGCAAAAATTAGGCTTTCAATCAAAAAAGTAAATATCGAAACACATGAAACTAAAAAAAAAATCTTGTATAGACACCCCGTTTTTAACTTTCCTAGTTCCATTATAATAACAAGCATTGTTAGAAGTCTCGAAAATAGCTAAGAGTACTTTACAGTGAGTCGGTTCATTATTCGACTGAATAGCAAACGAAGACAATAGTAACCAGTCTGAGCAATAGAAGGAAATGCACTGCAATTCGGTGTGGGCAGTGATTTATACTTTTAATCAAATATGTTTGCATACATTTCAAATTTTATGTCGGAATGTTCCCGATTCCTGGTTTTACCTCAGTTTCTCTCAATTTTAATTCCGATGTATCATACAATTGGCTTTTTAATTATTCTTTTTGAGTTAATTGCCCCCACAACGACTTAATTCCATCCCCAATTGATCATGTTCACACATGAGATTCGGAGAGAGAAAATAAGAAATAAAAACATAACCGAAGCTATTGAAAATAATTACTGTCTAAACAATTTTAGACATCTCAAATCCATTCGTTTGCTACTACAATTTCTTCAACTAGTTTGCCTACTTCGACAAGCAAGGG
>JAUUEB010197194.1:0-13868 GCA_032362205.1 Clione limacina | reverse complement strand
GATATAGGATATGCCTAGATATCCCTACGATAGGGCCCTAGGTTATTCTCAGATGTGGAATTGTATGTGTATTGTCCTTTTTTTGGAAATGGCCGCTTAGCGAAACTTAGGCTATGACAGTGTTTTAACAACAGTAGTGTGACTGTTAGTGTACAATTAGATGAGATAAAGTTGAGACAGCTAATTCGGAGTTGTACGTCAGTTTAGGCTTAAGTCACCCCGATACCTGTGGCCTTCTTTTTTTTCCCACTCAGGTTATTACATAAAGATGACACTGTGCTCATTTTAATTTGCTGCTTAAGTTTTCCATTTAGCCATAAGTTGGTCTTCTCTTTTCTTTCTTTTCCAGTCATGTTTCCTTTTACAATAATCTTTGTCAGCTTGCACTTAATATTTATTATTGAGTGGCCTTGTATCTTATCTAATCTAATGCAAACTTCAATAGTATTTGCTCAGCGTTTAGTTCTTCAAGGATATCAGCATTGGTTCTTTTCTTTGTATTACTGGTCCAAAAATATGTCTATATGCAACCATATGTTAGTTGCATGTGTTACATTTTATTCTCATTTAAGCAGTGTCCATGATTCCCATCCATTTTAGATAGTGAAGGGTTGCATTGAGCGAAAGATATATCAAGTAAATTGAAATTATTTGTGGTTGAAAATATGCTTAATAGGCAATATTGGTATTAAAATATATATATAAGGAACTGAAATGCTAAATAGTGTTGGTACGTAGTGACCTGTGAGCCTACGTGTCTAGATTCAATTCACAGATAGTTTCTCAATCAAAATGAATATAAACTAAAACAATTAGATCAAACCACAATTCTTACACAATGTTTATATTTTATCAGTCAACAAAAACTTGTCAACATATTCATGCAATATCTTTATTAACAAAAGTAAAAAAAAAATGCTATCTATATAGAACGTATAACAATAACTAAATCTATTTTTATATTATATCAATAACAAATGCAATATAAAGATATAATGTAAATGTTAAATGAAAGTTGTTATGAAAAAAACATGAAAAAGAGGAGTATAACCCTTTGAAATATGATTCGATTCAACTGACATTTTCATTTGTCTAAGACGCGTAATCCACTTTACAATTTAAGTTAACTTATGCAAATGCTCGATGCAATGTTTGAAATAAATGCATATCTTCTGTATTCTTTATGTTATTGTAAATGTGGTTGGTTTTTCAAGTTTGTAGTTACTTCACAAAGAAAAATCTAAGCATCAAATGTGGAATACAATGATGTTTACTGCCCGACCACAAAGTGTTAACCCAAACAAATAGCAATACATTTATGGTGTACAATCTTACTTTAGTTCAAATTGGATGCGTTTTGGACCCATAGCGGGAAAAGTAATATCATGTTCTAGGGTTTACAGTTTGTTGGGCCAGTAAGTATTACGATAAAGTCATATCTAACATACAACGAACAAATATCAGCAATGTAGTCTAAATTTGATGTACTAAGCTCTGAAATATATAAACTACATTTCCGTTAAAAGTCAACATAATCCTGTACATACCGTAGGGATGTCTTGATGTACTACCCACTGAAGGAGTCCGTTGTGCAACATAAGCCATAACAAACTCTTCCCAATAAAAGCAACAAAGAAGTTGGAATGTATCATGTTTCTGTGGCAACGAAGGCTTCTGTTAAAACACAAGTAAAAATATGCATATGTAATTTACTTTAGTGATGACAAGATTCAGTTCATACAACGCAATGGTATCCGGACAAGAATTGTAAAGAAAGACTCATAATATGACCAGTATTTATCACTAAGATTAATTTAAACCAAATCTTTCGAGGTTGTTAATGTTATTTTAAAAAACTAATTGCAATTTAAGTTAGAATTAAAAATGAATGCATAAAAGTAATTGATATATTCTATCAATTCATACTTAGCAGTGCACACGAACTTCACTTGTTCATCTAAAAAAAATAGCAAATTCAATATAAATCTTTTGACTTTGTAATTATACCTGTGTCAATCCAAGCTGACATATACCTGACACTGTATGAACAATTATTCTGAAGTCGGAATAAAAAGCAACAACATGTGATTTACTTCTCATCCAAATATAAAATTAAACCAATACTCATAACTCAAATATATCACTTAACGGTAAAAACAAAGTATCTATTGACATGTACATTATAGTTATTCATAACTCATGTACAATGATATCACTCAATGGGAAAAGAAACTTACTTACTTACTTATAGACATGATAGTTACTCAGAACTCAGCTATAATGATAAAACCTTAATATAAATAAACTCACACATACATACACTTAATTTTAGCAAAATAAAGAAATAAACGATGATTTTAAGGATTGTATACTGACTAGCCATGCTTATAAAAATCATTGACTGTGATATTTATGTAAAAAGTGACATTTATGGATGTATATTAGTTAAATGACTAAATTCGTGAACGAAATTGTATACACCTGTTCTGCTTTATTGGTCATTGTTGTATAGACTAAATTTTATAACATTGTCAATGTAATTTTCATGAATTTAAAAAAAGAACAAAAGAAGAAATCCAACTTAAATTGTGTCACATTGTCTTGCATACTATTACAATTGTTTAAACTTAATGCATATATCATATAGAAATGTATCCCACAATTCAGTTCTAACTCTATGACAAAGAATAGTTTATAAATAATTCCCTGACCTGAAATTAGTAAGGATAAGTAGAGCACCAAATGACGTAAAAAATGTACACGTGAATCCAGTGTTGTACAAGATTCTGGTACCGAGGCTGTTGTCGATGTCTATCTGAAAAACAAACAATGAAAGTAAAGATTGTATCGTAAATATTTACATCATTTAAATCGGAAAGGATAACACAAAATATTGATGAAAAGGATGATATATAAGTGAGACGGCAGTTACTAGCTTTCACAAACATTGTTACACAAGTCTTTGGTAGCCATTGGCATACAGAAGTTAATGTAATCATAACAAATACAGTGAGAAACCGTGTTTTTATTTTAAATATATCGAAAACTGCATCAGTGGTACGTACAGGTTTTAATATATTTATTAGTTATTATAATGGTAATCAAAATGCTAGCCAATTTATAATGATGAAACAAAATGGAATCGTTTAAGTTGGTAATCATATATTTTTACACTATTTGTTTGGTTCTAAACTTAAACTGTTAAAAAATGCATTGAAAACTAAAAGGAAAAAGTCCAATTATATGAATTAAATCACTATTGATCCTTCATAAATAAGATAAAGGAAAAATAGCTACTTACCAGAAGGTCTAAAACATGACCCTTGGCCTCATTGTCAATGCATGGGCTGTAATCTGCTGTTGGGGCCCATTTGCCATTTTCAAGGCATGATCTCAAAAGAACACCTGACGATGGACGTAGTATGATTCAAGAGAATGCCTTCACACACTTTATTTTAATTTATACCTACTAAACAAATAGTCAAGGATACATATTAAAATGTCCAAGATTGCATAGATGATAAATGATATTTTAATTCTGTAGAGATGAATGATAATTTAACTTTGTAGTACAAGATTTATCAAAACCGCATCACAGGGATTCTTGATACATTTATCACTCCTTTCCTAAAGAGATTCACACGTTGCAGGATCCTCGAAAGATCGTCTTTTTCACAGGGAATCAAGATCTTGTGTATCGACATTCCGAGCATTTCGAAATTACCTTCAACGAATTTATGCCCTGTGTGTTCACACAACTGAGATATTTTAAAAAAATAACTGTTACGATTTATATTCCTTATGCTTTTAGAATAACGTAGCTGAAGCCTTTGTTTTTCTTTCAAATTTAAATAACCAAACAGTCATTTTCAAGAATAAGATTAAAATAAATATGTTTGGCTGTTCTCAGCCTAATGGTTTTTGTTCTTTTCTTTCATGTTAACGAACTAAGTTATTAAAGCATTTTTTAGTAATTCCGAATTTAAAGGCTGTTTCTCTCCAAAATAGTGATGAAAATTTAAAAAAAAAATTTTGCTGGAACAAGATCAAAGTGAAAATAGGCAAACGATAACTTACAATAATGGTCACTTCAGTAATCAGACATTATAATAGAATAGGACTATCGCAACTAGAAGTGAAACACAAGGGTAAACCATATATTTAGTTGGTTACTTATTCTTTTTGAAATGGCATTTTTACCATTTCAAACATAGATCTCACGAATAATTTGAAATTTGCAAATCACCAAAACTGAAAATATTTATTTCAATTTTTGCTAGCAATGGAGTTACATTAGTTAACACAACTTTTAAATACGCTGAAAAATCGTATCGAAAGCTGATTCTTGCAATACGTAAGACCTATTTTTGCTTTTTTCATAAAACAGGTGAAATACTTTGAATTGTTCAACACAATCTTCTTACTTCCGGGTATTGTGAGGTCTGTTTGTGGACATAATTGGGAAGCGTTTTCTCCTGCCCTGGTTGGCAGCCAGCATACGAAATCATCCCAGTTGTAGTTACAGTACACCTGCTCAGGCTCTGTAAAATTCAAAGCCTGTTTAGTAATTTCATCAGATTTATTTCATGACATAATGCAACAAATAAACAAACTCAATCAGTTTTAGTCAAGGTAAATTACATCATTAATCACCGAAAAAAGAGCACTAGGCATATTCACTAGAGGTTAGTAAGGTCTTAGGACCAGGATATAAAGCAAAATAGAGACCTATGGTTCGATAGAAAATGTGAGTCAGAGAACCCAGAGAACATTTCAACAAAACAGAAACTAAGTTTCCCATTTCGCCTATATTTGTTGGTCGATGCTCCTTTGAAATCGTCAAAAAGTCAAACTAAAATGAAAAAGGTATTTAGAAAGGCTATCGCGAAAAAAAGACCAAACGAAAGTGTACGGTCTATATTATAAAAAGCAATATCCACACTACGAATAAAAGTATGTACATTCTTATTAGTGTCTGCATTATTTCTCACAGTTGCATTGTAAGGCCAATCCTTGGCGACGACGGGTAAAAATGGCTAGTGTTATTAAATACAGATATAATGGCAATCTATTGTCTCACTTATTCACTTACGCATTCACTAACACATTAACTGACCGACCGACCGACTGACTGACTGACTGACTGGCTGACTGACTGACTGACGGACTGACTGGATCTCTAACTCACCAACTCACTTACTGACTGGCTAATAAACTCCCTCACTCCCCCGCCCACTCACTTACTCACTCACTTTCTTACTTACTCACGCATTCACTCACGCAATCACTCACTCGATCACTCACTCACCCAACCACTCACTCACTCACTCACTCGCTCACTTACTCACTCATTCAATTATTCGTTAAATCACTCACTAACTAAAAGTGTACTGTATCACTCACCTACATATTCACTATTTTATCATTTATTCATTCACACATTTGCTAATTTTCTCACTTATACATGTACTCACTTTATAGAACCGAAGCATATTTCTGCTCCTATGAATCAATTTCTTTTTACATTACGGAGGGAACTGAAGTACAGTAACCGTGTTTGCTGCGTAACGCTATTTCGGCACTCATGTATTCAGGAACATGACAATATACATATTTTTTTTTCTCTTGTTGCCACTAATGTATAACATATATATATGTGTATTTACTGTTTCGTTGAGTGTTAAAGATGTCAGAGAAACATTATAAACTTGTTTAATATTGTTCAGGGAAAGCATATATCAAACAAGTTTTAAAATACACTTACGAGCATAATTCATATATTTAGATGTTTTTGAACACGTTTAAAGTTTTGAGCAGACGCGAAGCAATATCTCTGACCACACAGGATCAATGAACGAGACATTTCTTTACATTTTTCTACTATAAGCTGAGGATTTTGGGTTGCCAAAGGTTCAAGTGATAATAATTTGTTATGTAATGTGACTAGAAAACGGCAATAAGATCAGTATACAATAACGACTTGTCTGAAAGTATGAATCTAAACAGTAAGCTATTAGAAAAAAAGAATCAAACAGAATAAAGGCCAGTCATTCATATTATGTGTAATAATTCCAACGAGCAGCACGGTTACTGTTAAATATATCTTTTTCAATATAGACACAAATAAGCTATGTGAACAATGTTCAGGATAAAAGACAAATGTTAAATATCAACAACCGATATGCTCACCCAGGGTAACGTTATGATGATCACCGTTGCATTGTCTTGCTTGATCATGGAGTTGCTGTAGCTGTGCTGGCGTTAAAGAATTGTTCGGCGTTTCCGGAATATCCATCACGAAGTTAACATTATCTTACAGTTTAAAAAAGAGCACAGGTTTTTTGATGTGAATGAACTCGTTTGTTGTGTATACCTGTTGATGACATGAATTAAAACTGTACAGCATGCAGATGTCTTAAAACAACATTTTAGCATAAATTTAATAATAAACAAGTGTAGATAAATCAATTATGATATTTCTTCAATGATACTTGAATGCAATATGGTGAATTTCTTTAAATTATTTAGACATTGCAGGCTATGCTTGGTAGTAAACATTAAAAGCATGTTCATTTTTCTTTATACTTTATAGTCTAAGTCTTGATAAAAGAGTTTCCAGTTAATGAGCAGTTCCAATTCTCTACGGAGGCCTACGCGAAAAACTTGGTTATTGGTATTTTGTAACCATAACAATGTGTTGAAATTTTGCTATTGACCATAATAGATAAGTTAACATAAGGTACGACAATCTTAGTTCGATACAAATCTTCAGAGGAAAAATAAAAAAATAAAAAAGGCATTACATCTTTCTACGCACTAAAGTAACATGTGTTTCAGAGATTGCCTCTATATTGAAAATATGAATCATATGTATGTCAACTCTTTGTCTAATATGGCCACCAAGATAAAATAAATTACCATATGTTTGTTTTTTTATATCAACATATATATTTTTGTCAGTGAACCCAATCTTTTTGTATGGACGTGCACGGTAATCCCATTTGAAGAGTATACTATCTTGAGGCATGCACATAACGGTGATTATTGAGTGAAAATTGTTGGTTTGTATTGTTTACACCCTTTACAACACGTGAAAATGTTTTTGAAGGTGCGTTCAACATAAGTGACGTTGACAATGAGCAAGCCAAAGACAGCATATATAGCTGATCCAATTTGAACCATAATGCACATTTTTAATTTTAACTTTCGAGACAGCCATGCCTCCTAAACGAAAATACGGTTCTTAGTCTTGGCTCAATTAATAACACAATTATCAACACAGTGTCTATGACTTGGTATTCCCTGTAACCAAGTAATTTGAATGCAATTGAATAGTGTATGAAACAAAAGACAAATAATGTCACAATTACGGCAACCATTAATTAATAATGCTGATTTTACTTCATGTAATACTTTTACGGTTTTAATCATTGTATAACAGACAGCAGCATTTATCAACCCACCGTTGGGGTTGATTTTCGTTAATCAACCCATATTGAAAGTCAGATTGTACCTAAAGATATATAAAACAAAATCAATCGAAATCCGATGTTGACGTTTGTAAGGCGGCGTGGGATTTTATAAGCGGTTAATTTTACGATGTGCCATATAATTTAATCTAATATAAAACAAATATTTGTTTTGAATACATTAATGGCTGACTGACTTGCTGATCAGTAAAAAAAATTCATTTTTTTCACATAATCTGCATTGAAAAAAGTGCCTTCAAATGTCTCTAAAAAATAACACTTATTTATAGCAAGCTGATAAGAAAAAAGTCAAAAAAATATATGTTATTGTTAAAAAAAGAACTATTACTCATGTCCTGTCGCTCTTTCCTCGTAATCAAAATTCTTCTGATTTCTTTTTCATCCATTCTTATTTTGAGATAATTGGGTTTGTTAGATACCACTCTGATACCGTCAGTACCATAGATTACTGCTATAGTGAGCTTACGATGCACTTAAATAATGCGAAGCATTTAAATAATTTGAATGCACTCCATTGTCTGTCCATGGTGTAATCTATTGACTTTAAGAAGATTTATACACAGGAACACCATGGTTAGTGAGTTTATGGCTGCGTAGGTTGATGGCTATTGATTGGCATTACACCCTGATAAAAGTGGACTGTACATACCCTGATGAAAGTGGAGCGTTCACCTTGATGTGAGTGCCATAATTGAGGTAAACAGTTTCTATAACCAAACCGAGTTCGAATTACTCTATGAATTAGTTGTTTGGAACTAACAACACTCATTTGACTGAAAAGTAAATCAAAATAACAACCCCCGTGTTATTAGCCGAAGTGTATTTAAAGTGTTCTGATATTTTACTTCATCTCTTTTTGTTTTATTACGTTCTTTTGGGGATTATATGTGATAGGGGCAGTGGGGGTAGTAACAGCCGAACCAAGAAGGTATGGGATATAGAACTAAAATAACTAGTGAAAACCTATTGATTGTATGCCAAATGATCAAGGAAGTAGGTATACAATTTTTAATTGAAAATAATCTGACTTATAGGGTTTTTCTTGGGTTGTTTTAGAAAAATGCTAGGGAGAGTGAGTGAGAAGGGATGGATTACACACAACTTGTATCTTACAATTTAGGGTTTTGACGCTCAGTAGTTAGCGTGTCTGCTTACCATGCGGATTTCCCGGGTTCTATTCTATGGAGGTGTAGTTGCATTCTTTCGGTCATGATTTGCCATGTTGAGATTTATTATTTAAATACGCGTGAAGTGAATTTAGACCATCCCTACAAAAACTCTGACCTCTGACTTATTCAGTACTGTGCGGATTTCTAAAATTCGATATCATATTAGATTGTGTTGGATAATTTATTTTTTGTAATAAGATCATATTTGGGTTATGTTTTTTCGGTAATCTGATGGACTGGATTATCTTAAAAATACGGGTATTTTGTTGGTTTGATAATTTCTTATTTAAGTTTAAAAAAAACGTTTTTTGGAAACAAAATGATAAACTATTTTAGCTCTCAGCCTCATATTCTCATAAACTGTAGCACACTGTAGGTTCGAATTCCGCCCTACGCATAAAATGTCTCACGAAATAAGTCAAAGGTCACACCCATGACTATAGAAATTATGTTCACATTTTATACTTTATCGGGGTTAATCAGTACGGGTGCAAGCAAATAGGTTAATAGTTCACATCCGTGAACACCTTCATCGAACTGCTTTGTCTGGGTATTCGAATGCAAATTTGTTTTTTTTATCAGTGCGTATTAATAGATATCACGATAAGGTTCAAGTGTGAAAAGAGTAATTGGGTTTCCAATTTTTCACACGAACATTTTATGAAATGTTAGGGAAAACGTAGGGCTGAATTCACCCTACAATGTTGTGGTTGCTTGCACACATTTTTCATCGAGCAGCCAACACTACTCCTGTATCCAAAAATACCCACCAGGTTCAAGCAATTCTGTTCGCTGATCGTCAATCATGAAGTAGGAACCTTTACTTTACAGTTGGTAAAACACAGGTCACAATATGTCATGTAAAGTACTCCAATGTCAATTTCTCAACTTAGTCAATGCTTTTATTTTAGAACCGACGTATTAACTAATCACGTTTAAAGGATGTACATTCGAGTACCTGCAGTATTGTGTTGGCGGTTGTCCAGTTGACAAATAATGAATTCACGCAAGTCGACAAATATTTTAAATCCAATGAAGAAGTAAGTCTAATTGAATGTAGATTATCTATTCAATGTAGAGGAACCCTCGGCATCAATACAACAAGAATACGATGTGCACACTACACTCTGAAATACGACTGACTCTACAAAATTTCTTGCTGACACACAAATGCGGATGCGACATAAATTATACTTGACATAAGACATGAAATGACATAGTGATCATCCAGCACACTACAAGACGTGATATGGAATACTCAGATTTAAATGGAACCAATGAGAAAATGTCACTTCGTGAGATACTAGAGAATTAAAATTCCCCTCTAGTTTAATTAAGTGGGCATGTGACATAAATCAGTTTAGACACAATAATTAGAGTACAGACAAGAAACGTGTTATGAGTATCATGCATAGGGACGAGTATCATGGAAGGATGATTGTCCCAGAGGGACCAAGACATGGTAAACAATGTCAGCTAGGACGCTGTTTTCATTATGTCAATAATAAAACCGATAAATAACAAACTGAAAAACAAAAACAATGAACTGTTAGTATAGTTTCCACATCTCCAATGTCTTATTTTTATAAGTCTCATCAAACAATGTTCTGTTAAAAAAATCTACTTAAAAGAACACTGTAGCTGGTAATATTGAGTCATTAGTAAAATGAGGAACTCAAGATAACTTCACGTTTTAGTAGCACTGTTCGCATATTGTCATGATTACTTTGTTTTCTAAAAATGGTAGGATGAATTAAGCAAAGGAAATAAATTAAATAACTGAACCAGGACAGTCGACGGCGTTGAATGCTTCTGAAAAAAGGTCCAATGACACATGTTTTAGTCGGGGGAGGGGGAATGAGGGATTTCTCTACACTGCACCTCCCCACAGGGCTCAACCAGACCTGGATTTTATTGATCCTTTGGGTATATAGACACCAAATTATGTTTTTCCAACAAATCAATCTGAACGAACTGAACACTAGAGATGAACAATGGTCAAAAATCCAACATACTCAGAATGGATCGAGACTGCTAGTAAATGTAAAGTGTTGCCAGGACGATTACAAATACGTATCTGTTTTTACGGTACGACCATGATTATATTTGCTATTTCTAGATCCAAACAAATCAGATTTCATCCAGTATTAACTTTTTAGTAAGAGTGGTACATTTAATGCCCAAGTGCTTACTTATTTTCTCAATGTATGGTTCCAATGTAATTAATGTGTAGCAAAATCAAAGAACAGCACATGTAGCAATGTATCCTTATTCATACATTGTCTTCTAATCCTTTCAGGGTTGGGTTATCTTCCCTTTGATCATGGCTATTACCATTACCATTATACTATTATATGAGTAAAAATGTTTTCATAAACATTTTTTGTTGATGTTTTCAAATCATATTTAAAAGTTTTTAAAGAGGTTTCATTCCTTTTTAATGAAATCAAACTAAGGGATCAGTAAATCCACAAATATCCCTGAAATAAGTAAAGCAGAGAGGATTGGCATAACATCTTGTTTTAAACTTTCTTAATAATATTGTTAAAAATGCAAAAGAGCTTATAAGATTAGTTTTATATTTAAGCGAAGTAAAACCAATTACCCGTCTTTTTATATCAATTATGCTGCTCTAACACCTTTTGATTACACGATAAGTGAATTTAAGAAAAACGCATATAATCTCGAAAATAGAGGTTTCTTTTGTAATATGATGAATTTTGGAGGTATCTACTAAATTGCGATTTTCATCTTCAAAACATTATTGTCTTCCATGGAAATAGGGGCATGTTCCCGGAAACGCTGACACAAGTGATTTAAATCTTGCGTATAAGTATACATTGGCATTAACAACCCGTTTGATACCATATTTGCCATCTTAGTGATAACAGATACCAACGTCAGACTCTGATCTCATGTGGGCGGTGTATAATCATGTTTGTGGAATAAATAATCTTGCCACGTTGACGCTAATTGCGTCTTAGCAAAGATCAACCTAATCTTTCTTAAGCAAAGCCCCTTCCCATTAACTAAGCTGACGGCCTTGACAGCAAATAAGATTAAGTCTAGACCATAAATAACATTAAAGGGTGCAATGAGACCCCCCCCCCCCAGAACGTTTCAAAAATGTATAATTCAAGTTTAAACACTCTTAACTACTGATATGTGAGATATTTATTTTTTAACAAACAAGTGTATACATCTTAAGCTTTATTTGATTGCCAGAAAAATATGTTGACATCGTTGCAATTGAATGCTGTTGTTATTACGTCATAATGACATTTTTTTCCCCAACTTGACTTCTCTTGTTTTCCCCGTATAAATTGAAACACAGCACAATTTGAGTAAAAATAATGTTTTTAAACCACTCGAATTAAAGGTGTAGACAAGTCGAAAACATCCAGTTATTTTGATAGGTCAAAAGTTGATACTAGGGTCAAAAATTGCCATACGTCGACAGTTTGTCAAAAAAAGTTGACTTTTGCAGTGACTTTGTTCTTATGTATGCATTAATTTGGTCAATTCTTGACTATTATGCTCATGGTCATTCAAACATAGAGTTAGAGAAATTGAAAAAAGAAATCTATGATCCTGTTCAGTGCATTGCAGAGGTCAGAGGTCAAAATAATGACATCGCAGATTTTCTCGTTGTACTCTTATTATGTCTAGAAAATATTATTAGGTTTCTAAAAGACTCGATATGATTCTATTTTGCCTAAGATCGCATACCTCTTACCATTAAATGACGAAATATAATGAGAACTAAGAAAATAATTTATAACTATAAGAATAAATTACCATTTAACTTCTAGTGAACATCAATATAGTTTAAAACACACTGTTTGGAACATTCAAAAACGGAATTGCTTACATTTTCCTAAACAAAGCACCTAATTAAAAAAGAGAAATACATCATTATAATCGTCTTTGCCGAGTCAGTGCTTTAATTCTTTAATAGGGATGCGCCCAACAAAAATCACTATTCCATACTAATTTTCGTATGTGTCTAAATAGCTAAGCTAGATGCTCTGCAGTTTTCAACTGTACTGTTTGTAATATATTTCTACAACGTCTACAAATCAGATACAGCAAATCACTCACTTTAAGAAATCCCTACAGCTTTCATTTTTGGTATTCATTTTGAATGCTTAAACGTAATTTAAACTCCTTTTAAAGATACCTTATTTTTTACTTTAGATTTTTACTTGTAAAAAAGGTAAACAAACCTATTATTGATAACGTGAGGTTGTACTCACATACTTCAGTTTTTGTGATATTTTCCACACTCTACTTTTACCTTGTGATATTTTTCTAAACTTCTTTGAGGCAAAATGACAAGTGATTGTACTCCAAACCTTTCCATTACCTTAACTTTTTTAATTTACATGGTAACTTGCATTTTTCAGTCTGAACCTGAACCTACACCTGGTCCAAATTTCTCCGGTACGTCATTGAAACTCTCCTGACTATTCCAGACTCATTTTTAAATCTAGGACTTAAACAAGATATTAATATTCAATAACTTGTCTAACTTAATTAATGAGTGTTCATCTAAGTACTCTATAAGTTACCATGACATCATCAATATGTATTCTTATATCAAACCATCTAGAATAAGACATGTTAAAAGACTTGCCCATCTATGGAACAAAGTAAATGAATTAGAAATGTAGACAATAACTTCAGAACTACTTTTTTGAATCAACATTGTCTTAGCGACGACCAAAAAGAACTTTGAGAACGTATGAAAAACAGTCTAACACGTATAATCAATAAACATGTTCCAACCAAAACTTCTAAATCTAGAATTAACCAATCTTGGATCAACACTCAAACAAAACAACTAATCATGAAGAACAAAAAGTGAAAAATTGTAGAACTGAAAAATTAAAATCTATACTAAAATTTAAATTACATTAACTTACAAAAAGAAACTAAAAAAGAATGTAGAAAAGCCCATAATTATTGCCGAATTGACATTGTTAAATGGTAACCTCAATAGAAAACATAAAAATAGTGAAATAAGCAACACCATACGGGAATTAATAAACCACCTTGACAACCTCACTCAAGACTCTGAAGCCAAGAAAAATATCTTGAATAACCAATTTTTCTCAGACTTTTCTTATAACAAAGATAATTTTAAAGGTCAACTAAATCCAAAAGAAAAACCCCTACCATGTCTAATATTCCTATTTGTAACAATGTA
>JAUUEB010197083.1:0-13871 GCA_032362205.1 Clione limacina | reverse complement strand
TTTTCTATTCACCCTCCCCAGAGATCAAATATCGCTCTAAAGATCGGGTGACTAGACCACTCGGCCATCCTGACCCACCTTTACCACTAAATTACTGAAATGTTAAACTGTGGAAATCCTAAGGCATACACTTACTTTGAAAATTGCAAGCAAATACAATGTCTGAAGTGTTTCTTTTTCTAAAATGTAAAAACAATACGAGTCAATTCAAGTGGCAGATGAAACGATTAGTTAACCATGAATTGGTTCAAGTTATTCTTATATTTGGTAAAATAAACAGAAAGTCTTATGCTTGCCCTGTAGTGCTGATTAGCAGGAGCAACAACAAAAAACATTTATCTGAGCTAGTTTATTGACTGCAAATGTGTTGGGTAAATACTATTATTATAATTTTTAATTTCTATTGATTCGAATTTTCTTTCTCAGAGTCAAGTCCAGTGAGTGAAGAGCCGGTAAGAGTTTATTTGTTATTGTTATTGTGCTTATCTATGTCATGTGATGTGATACATTTTTGCCCTTTTAAACTGTTTGTATTTGTGATCTTTTCATGTGAATAAGGCTAATTTAAAGAAAAAATGATTTCATGTCTATACTTGCTGCCGTTGTGTGGTACATGTCCCATCATTGTTTTAAGTTTTCCTTTGCTGACTTGATAGATAGTAATTTCTAGTTGTACAGAAATCTCCTTCTGCCCTCCTTAGTCAATTTAGAAAGCATTTTCTCTTTTGAATCAATAGTTATTTACTGTGCTTATAGTGTTTTCTAGAAGTACAGTTGAACAGTACACTCCATTCTGCGCTTCCTAGACAATGTGAAGTGTTGTGTCTTTTGACTCAATAGTCATTTACAATGCTAGGAGACCTTTTAATAGATGAAAGACCTTTTCAGATACAAACTTTGTTTTTAATGTTTTAGCTTTGAAAAAATAGAACCTTGCCAAAATGTTGTGTCTACAAATTGTAGAGTAGAAAGTTCTACAGAAGTATCAATTTTTTTGATGTCTTGATTTTATTTTTACTCTCAAATTTAAAGAAAAAACTTCTCAATGCCTCACAGGAGTCCCCATTTTTTTCATCTAATCAAATTTTTTCAAAAGCTGATGGCATGGCATTAAGAATTATTGATATTTTTATTTTGGAAGTACAAAATCAGGAACCCATTGATTGATGAATGTTTGCCTAGCTTCATCTTGTCTACATTTCAGTTATATTCACCCCATTTTCTCTCTAATTCTCGAAAAAGTTTTTACACATATAAGTATCTTAACTCGACCCATGCTATGCATTGTTGTCTGTTATTGCTCAATATTTGATGTAAAGCTTAAATGTCAGGTAAACTTTGTTTTGCTTTTTTTGGCAGTTTTGGCAAGAATGCAATCTTGTATAACAACATAACGGATAAATAAATGTGCATGTAATATTCTCATTTGGTTAACCTTTATTCAAGATGTTAACTGTATTACACTGCTGAATGTTTAAATATTATATATAATCCTATTTTATCACCATCATCAATTTAAATTATCACAAATTAAATTATTAGATCTGCATACAAACACAAATTTAGTCTGATTTTAGATGAAAATACAAAATTCTATATTTCATTTTAATTTGTTTATTTTGATATTCTTTTGATATTAGAGATCAATGCCAAAATCTATACTTGGGGTAAGGATCTGTTTCTACACACTACACCTCCCTATATTTTCTCCTAGTTTTATCCCTCAAATTTTCTCATTCAGCCAAAGTTATTTATATATCTCCATAGCACTGATAATTACATTCATCTCCAAGAACACACACAAATTTGCATTTTTAAAATGTTTATTTTTTTTACTCTGTTAATTCTTTAAATAACACTCTTAAATACATCATACATGGAGAGAGGATCAAACATTTTTAACTTTAGAATATTCTAGCAACTTCATTTAAATCTTTAAGGATGAAACATCATATTTTCATTTAAGAGAGATGCATCATTTTAGATTTAAAATTTCTTTCTATCTTAAGGATATATTAAAAAAAATATGATGTTATTCATTTTTTAATTCCATAACCTTAAAAAACAGGAACAATAATTGTAACGGTATATTTGTTCTTGTTCCTCCCTTCCTCCCTCCTTCCTTCCTTCATCAATCCATCAATCAACATTTACCTTTCCTATTTTCATTGAATATTTACCAGTGTAAAAGAAACATTTCCGGCCTGTTGAGTCCACCTTGATTGCAAAAGGTTTGGTGATTGAATTCATTTTAGATAATGCATAAAGTTTTATTTTTGAATTGGTAATTTAGCAGCAGTCTGGCATTAAGAAATTCATGCTAAAGCTGATAAGGTCAGTGTCGGTATTCTCTGACTGGACAATGTGCCAGATTTGCTACACCAAATTGTTGTTGATAATTAAAAATTATGAGTATTTTGGAAAGGGCCATTTTCCTTACTTCCCTATATATGCTGCTGTCAACAAATTGAATAGCTTTAGGGCGTTCACACTTTGTCTTATGTAATGGTAGGTGCAGATGTTGTACTGATCTGAATAAGGTGTTGTCTGTATCTGACTGTATAGGAAGAAGTTGGCTCCTCAAACACTCCTTTATAGGAGAGAGAAATAAAGAATCCTACCTATATTATCAATTTACTCATGTTCATTTATTATGATTTTGAAGTTTTTATTTAATGATAATTAAAATCAAAATATTCTGCCATCCACCATGACCTTCCAAATAATCCCTTCCTATGAGCAACAATGATACACTTTTGATTATAAAAGTTTTTCCTCCTCTTTGACCTTCTGTATTGATGAATGCTATGTGTGTTGTATTGTATGTTGCTTGCAGCCTGGCTTTGTTGACCCCCTAGATGTGTTGTTTTCTCCCACTGCTGCCAAGTCAATTCCTAAACCAAAGCCTAAGCCCAAAGTCCATTTTGCTGATAAACCCACCAAGCCTGTGTCCAGTATAGCCAATGTAAGTACTCCGCTACAAGGGTTTCATTTATGTGACTTCGATTTGTTGTTGTTGCCAAGATTTGAAGGTAAAATATGTGTTCAGAATTTAATTTTTTTGTGATTTATGATCAGGCCGTAGTATTTAATTATTATTAATTGAATTAGATTTGTTTGGGTAATCTCACCTTGATAAGCAACAATACAAAACCAATATGCGTAGTAATTAAATATACGATTTTACATATCTTATCAATTTTTGTGTACCTCCCCTCCCTCTTCCATCCAATTACTATTCCCTAATTCCCTGTGGTGTACATAATGCCTGACAATAGGATACACTTTAGACAAATCCTATGATGGCTTATTTTTCCAGATTCCATGACCACAATTTTTAAAATCTCTATTTATCCATTGTATCTAATCACTACCTTTATCTTGATAATAACCAGTTTATCTAGTACAGTTATGAGGCCTCCTGTGGCAGAGAATTTACCAGTTCTGTGCAGTCTAGCCTTGCTTAGTTACCAACTCCTTAGTTTATGAATTTGTTTATTTATTTTCTCATCCAACAACAAGCACTGACACTGAAGTATCTTTTCTAGATATTCTAGAATTTATTTTAAGTAGTCTCTTACAGAGATCTTCATTGATGTTATATTGCTGCCAAGGGATCTTTTTATGGCTTTTAATATCTTGGTATACATCCCGTCACTGCTTTTGTCAGAATGCATGCATAGCATAGATACAAGAGTACTTAATCAACCAATGTATATCACATTGATGTCTCTTTGCAAGTATAACCTCTGAGTCATGATTTATACTTATAAACTTTTATGTCATTTTTGACCACCTTGCTGGCTCAATTGTAAACAGGCTCGGCCAGGTTATACCTAAGAATGTATAAAATTCAAAATTAGTCAGCGGTCTGACCTTAGGCTGGCATTTACTGATAAGTTGTAAGATTGGTCACACTGATGTCAGTATACTGATACTGGATAGGATGTACAAGTTTTGCTACATCTTACATCCTTAGTGTGGCAGCACATAGAATCTTTTAATTTCACTGTTTCCAATAATAATGATAAAAATAACAATATAGAGCATGTATATATAGTGCATTTCCAGGCCAACAGCTAGCTGAATGTGCTTTTCTATATATGTATATATATATTACCCCTTCAGGCAACAAAGACACACATATAATTTCAGAGTATACAAAAGACACTCCTTTTAAGTGCATAGTCTGCGGTCGGGACTGTCAGTCGCGTTTTGGCCTGTTCAGTCACAGTTTGACATATTCACCATGTTTTAAACTGTGCGGTGCCTAGTAGTATTCAAAGACATTCACTTTCACGGAAATACACATGTAAAGTCAGAGTACACAAGGAGTCAGCCGGTTAAGCGACATTCCTTAGTAAATTTTACAAAGCCTACTAGCCAGGTACCCAATTAGCACCTGGTTGGAGAAGAGAAACTTAATGACCACTGCAAATTTTCAACAACAAAAATTGGGGTCGAACCCACAACGGTTTTCAGACCGCTCGCTCTAGTAGGACGCCTAAACAACTTGGTCATTGGCCCACAACAACATGTGTTGATAGGCACATAATAAATGTGTCTATTTTTGAGTTAATTACAATTCATTTTACAGGGATAGTGATATTTGAAAGGGCTTGTCTGAGATTGTGTAAGCCTATTTCTTGTAAACAACTGATACTTTGTTTTCATTTTTTCTTTATTGTTTTAGAACTTAATGGAATTTGATGTGTTGATAACAAATAATGTCATGCGTTTTTAGCTTTGGCTGTTGATTTGATATTGAAATGTCTGCTTTATTATGTAATGTTGCCATTTGTAAAATCAAAATGAATTACCTCACATATAAATATTTTTATGATTTCTCTTAAATTAAAACAAATAGACAAGGGTGTTTATTGAAAATTAAAGTATAAAATCTGCTTTTTGTTGCTTAGGTATTACAAAGGTTTGATCTTGACCTCAGGTAAAATATTGCATGTGAGTTTGTATTGTTTCTTACAATATTTGTAGTAGAAGCCAGTGTTAGGCTTAAAATCTAAGGTTAAGCCCAAAAATCTTTAGCACCTGTTTTACTATTGCTCTCTAATATCCATTTCCAGAAGTCTCCCATGTTCAACCCAGCAGCCATGTTGCCAGGAGCAGCACATCCAAGTCTGAAGAAACCAATGATGGAAAAGTCTTTGTCTGTAGACTTTGATCAACCACCAGAGTCTGAGACACTGGACACTGTCAGCAAGGTCAGACTTTAGTATCTGTAGCATTACATCATTCTAATTATAGTGGTCATCGGTTATTATCAACAGGCTCAGTTCCTGAATAAATGTTGGTAATTAGCAATAACCAATGTTGACAATAAACGAAGGTCCTGTGCATTAATTAAATAAGAAGAAATATAACAACAATATCAACAACAAACATTTACTTTATTGATTTCTTTTAAAAGCTAAACATACAATGTGCGTTGCTTCAAAGCCATACTAGGGGCTATGCAACCAATAGTGTCTTAGTGTCAGTATATTTATCAAACCTATATCCGTACACACCAGTGTACAAGAAAGTTCAAAGAAGACCTAAGGGAAACCCGCCTTGACCCAAGCCTAGCACTAAACAGAGATGCCTGGAGAACTGCCATTGCATTGCGAACAGTATAACCCATGCAGCATGGACAAATAGACTTTAAATGATGATGATGATGATGATGTACAAGAGGCATAATATATTTAGATGATTCAATGAGGGTTATTTCCCCTTTAATTTTTTAATCCCCTATAGCACTACGCTGGTTTATTCCACATTCCTGTATTTAGTCTCTTTCTTTGAATCTATAATATACTTAGAATAAATGGAAGCACAAGTGTAGCATTAAACCATTCTCTTCATATTCCTAGTTTGTAAATTGTTTTCTAATTTCTTTAATTCCAGGACAGAGTGAAAGGAATAACTCGAAGACGTCCTCAGAGCCGCAAAGCAAGAAGATTGGCAGCCACAAATTCAGGTGCCAACTTTGATGACCCCAGCCCGACCACACCCACTATACCTGAAATGCCAGACTTGCCCAGTTTTGGCTCACTACCAAGTGCCTCACCCCCTCCAAGCTCAAGTCAACAGAAAGCCTCTGAGGCTAAAGCTGCTTCAATCGAGGAGGATGAAGCGTCTGATAAGAAGTCAAAATCACGTGACATATTTGGTAATGATGACCTTTTAGATGGGCCGTCATTGCCGGAACGCAGTTCCTTAAAGGGAGACAAAGACAAAGCAGCAATTAAAGATGATAATGACCTATTTGGCAAAGACTTGTTCAGCAAGAAGCCTTCTTCTTCTGCTTCAAGTGTGTCAGACGACTTGTTCTCCTCCCCTAAAGACAATAGTTCATCTTCCACATCTGCTGCTTCAAAATCCAAAACTGCAAGTGAGAAAACTGATTCATCTGTTTCCAAAGTGCCTTCAGACAAAAACAATGTTGATGACGATATATTCTCAACAACGTCTGCAAAAGGAAAAGCAAACGATGTTTCTAAAGTTCTTGATCAGGATGATTTGTTTGCTCCCCCTCCTGTTCCCTCTTCCTCAACTAAGAAGGGAGCTAACTCAAAATCTGATGATGACGATTTATTTGCATCGCCCTCAGTTAAATCATCCTCAGAAAAAGCCAAAACTAAGACAAGTTCTAAAGCTGTGCTTGATGATGATGATATATTTGCAGACTCTGTGCTCACAAAGAAGAAAGGTAAGGACATTTGAAGGGTTGAGATGCAAAATCATTTTATCCAATTCCACCGTCTCTAACAATGTGTAGGAAAACAATGAAAAAAAAAGAAATTTTCCTACTTTATATTTTACATCGTTAGTGGGTTTTAGTTTCAATACAAAATTTCAAGCAAAATATAGATGATTACAAATTTTCGTATTTGAGTCTTTTTCTGCCCCTGGCTGTGAAATAAAAATAATGATACTCAGTAGCAATGTACATGGGGTGACCCAGACTACATTAAAAAAATGGTCTCGTCATCAATCAATTGTCATATGTAAATGTTAAACATGACCCATACTATAAATTACGTAGGGATTGTTACAGTAATTCATGATTACACATCTTTTCTATATAAGCAGGGGGCATAATCCTCAGAAAATCTTGAAATGATTATTAGCAAGAAAGGGCTTTTAGAGGCATCTCGAAGATGATGGTTTCTTATTTTCATTGATAAAAAAGTGTATGCTTAATCCAAGTTGGTCATGCCATTCACAAAACTCTGAAAGGATTTATGCAAATGGTGCATTCTAGAGGCACCTAGAAGATTCTGAATTTTATGTTCAGTGGTAAAAAACACTTGTTTTTTCCCATTTAAAAGGGCAACCCCATAGACAATTTTGAAATGATAGAGTAAAAAAGATGAATTTTAAGGACAACTAGATTCTGATTTCTACTTCAATTCTTAAAAAGAGTATTCATGGTAAAACTGTGAACATGCCCATGGAAATTTTGAAAATGTTTATTCAAAATGGCACATTGCAGCGTCATCTGGTAATGTCTGATTTCGATTTCACTGGTGAAAAGTGTTTTTTGGGTGAAACAGTGGCATGTCTCTTAAAAATAAAATCCAATATAATATATTTCAAAATGATTCTGGAAAGAAATGACACTTCCAAAATTCAACGAGTAGAAAGTACCACCTTGAGACAGCAATAAAACATAGGTTCTATGCGTAAGTTTGCACATTAATGATCCCTGTTGGTAAGAAATTGACTATAGACTAGCAGATACAACGCCAACTGCGGACTTAAAAGAAAGTTTACCGCTTAATAAATTACATAACAGGATTATGGATATATGACAGAATTAAGTGGTGATCACTTTTTTAAATAACTTATATAGTTTTACTATTGTTATTGGTATCAATATAATTAATATAATTATAATTACTATCAATTGAGCTGTAACAGTTTTAACAAGTGTACTTACCTATAACCCTTCTCTCTCCATAGAGTCTACTCCAGATGCTGAGGTAAGCATTGTTTGTATTTCTATTTTTCTCAAAAAAATTCATTAGCACAGATCAGAGTTAATGATATGACTTGGTTGTAAACCTTACAATCTAGGATTAGGAGGGGAATGGCAACATGGGTGAAATGGAGATATGAGCCCAAGTTTATATCATATCAACCTTGGACAATGACCCTATGTCATAACATTTTTCTTAAAGTTTTCTTAGCTATTCTGCTTCATTACCTGATATTTAGACCAATATTTCACATAAATATTAGAGGGATAAAGTCTCTTTGAAATTTACTGGTCAAAATTGAATGTCTGCCAAATTGATTTTATAAATGTTTTTATTAATGCACTAAACTTGAATGGATGCTAGTTTAGATGTCTAGATTGGGATACCAGTCCAATAGAATTAAAATTCTATAAGACTTTCTTGCATCAAAGAGTACACAATCCAAGCATATTTAAGAAATTACTGCATTTTGACATTACTGAGTATTAGTGGAGAACATGTGTAGGTGTGAAGATTTTGAAAGATCACTGGTATTTTGTTTCAAATTATGTTTGTAATAAATGAATCAATATGTTTTAACTGTATAAACTCAAATAGCAAAAAAGGTAGACTCACTACATTGCGACTAAGGTTGCTCAATTATGTTGTCTTTAGGCTAGTCTTCAAGCAATTAGAGAAGCTTGGTTATTCCCTCAAAACAGCCTGAAAACCAACCCCAAAACAACAGCCCAAAGACAACGAGTAGAGAAACATTTGATCGCAAACCTGTGAGTCCACCTATTTTGTAGTTAACTCTCCGCTTGCTCTGATCGGGACTCTAAACCTACCAACAAACGCTAAACTACTAAACTCAGTCATTGAATTTGGGATACCTGCTAAGGAAATTTTTCTTTTCAAAACGTTCTTTATAGGATGATAAAAAGAGCCGACCTAAGAAGGCTGTTACAAAAGAGTCAGATCTGTTGTCTGACACAACGGACATCTTCAGTGACATCCCTGCGGCAAAACCTAAAGACACAAAGAAGAAAACACCAAAGAAGGCTGTAGAAAAGAAGAGTGTCTTCAAGGATGACATTGGTTAGTGCCTTTTTACCCTTTTTGTTGTTTATATTTCATAATTGAAATGATATACACGAAAACGTCTTAAAGACGCAAAGGTAGGGAAAAGCAAAAGTGGGTCTAAGCAAAACTGGTGGTTGAAATATTCTTTATATAGATTAAAAAGACAGCTTGAACAAAAGACAAGGGCAGGGTTGCAGCTAATCAGGGGGTGGATTACTTAGCTTTGCTGTACTTTTGTCCTAGACAGGTGCATGTCCTAAAGAGGTCAGGTCCCTAATCTCACTGACATTAAAGGATTAAGTGTAGCAAAAAATATAAAAAACATCTAAATATGCAATTGTAAATGCTATATCTTCTACTTTTGCAATAATTTCAGATCTGTAAAGAATTAATAAATTATTCAACTTGATAGTCATTTGTTACCTGACTAGCTAGGTTTGAAAAATGGAATCAGCCGTATTATGATCTGAGAGTTCACATATTTTAATGTATATTGTAGAACAGCCCTAGTATACTTGTATTTGTTTAAGAAATCACAATATTAAAGACTTCTACTATTTCTTTTTTCAGATGATATTTTTGGAACTTCATCAGCAGCGACTACAAAACCGAAGAGAGACACAAAGAAAAAGGTCACAGGTGCAGGGAAAGCATCGTTAGACTCAGACAACATCTTTGACGATCCTCTTAGCTGAAGTTAGAACCACAGCCTTCTCTATTGAATAAGTTATTGTTACATGTAGAATATGTGATTTTATGCAGTGATAACTTGATATGTCTTTCTTTCAATAGTTTACGTCAATTGTTGTGATAAATTATCTTACATTGACAATGTGCACAATTATGAAAACGTGAATAAAAACAAGTTTGGATTTTATGAGATATTTTCCTATAGAATTTTAATGTAGATTTGATAATTGATTATTTATTACTTTGATGAAAGTATGCTCAAATTTGCTAATTTTTCTTAAAATGACTTTGAAATCTAATTTTGCTTAGTTCATATTTTTCTCTGAATTTGGTATTTATTGTTTTTTGTGCATTTTGTTTATATTTTTCACTAGACTGGGTTCTAATATTAGTTATGGGGATGTGATGTTTCACAGGCAAGATGTCATGGGTTTGCTACGTTTGCTACCACACTCAACTGTGATTGTCCTTGGTTGGACCTGCCTTTCATATTATTTTCTTTGATTGCAAAGCGCTAACAAAAACATGTTTAATTTCTTCACATACAAATGTAAGATTCATTTCTTCACATAAAAAAACACCTCAACATTTTCATTTAACATGAAACAATAGCTATTGACTATTGACGTTTTATTTTATTTTATCTCATAATTTTCTTTGCCCTGTCATAAGCAACCCTTTTCCAGAACCTTCCCATTAAGGCCACAATATATTTGACCTATTAATACTTATCAAATTTTCACTTGTCTATGCGAGGCTCATAAAACCAATAGTTTCCATGTGTTGATATGTTAAAATTTTTGCAAATTTTCATAGAACTTATCCTTTTGTTGTTGCAGTGTCTGTGATCACCTCTATTTGCTAATAAACTGTATGGTTTCATTCACACTTTTCATAAATTGATCCTTTTAAGTTCATAGATATGCAAGATTCTGTTGGTTTTTATAATGTTCTATTCCTTTTTTTGTATAGATTTTGCCATGTAGGTTCGCTGTCCATTCCATGATCATCAAGTTGTAGTGTAATCAAAGTCATTATTTTATTTCTTTCTATTTAATAACTCAATCTGTGCATCAGAGATTTATGCGTGTCTAGTTATTATCATTTGTTTGACAAGATTTTTTAAATTGATTTGAAAAAGATGACAAATTTCTCTTGCAGGAAGAGATAGAGATAGAGATAGAGATAGTAATTGATAACTTGATTTGGTCAAATTTGACTAATAACATACTTATTGAAATAAGCAGCAGGAGCCTGTCAAATATGTCAGGCTGTTTAAAAATGACAAGGGAATATAACTATGTAAAAACTATGCATGGGCAACACAAGTTGGTAACATCCCTTTGTATCTGTACTTACCAGCTTTAGCAACAAATTCATATTAACAAACTATATGAGTTTTCCCATACTTCCATGATTTGTTTTAAGTGAAGATGTTATTTAGTGAAGTAACTGCACTAGCAGTGAATATGTGTCTCAACTAAAGAGATTTCATTGCGAATCATATATGTTGTTTTGTCACCCGGTTATAGCAATAAATAGTGTTCAGTATCAATTGTGTGTGCGTGTGTTCATGTTCATGTGTGTGTGTATTTTTCACTTTTCCTATATCTGACACATACTCTAAAGTTGAATGTGAGTTTAGAGTGCCCAGTGTTAAAAACAAACCTGAGAAAAACAAACTTTGAAATCTAACAACTTACTTTGTGGCAACACTTTCCATTAATGTTTGATTAATGAAAGATTTTTTATCTCTTTGTCTAAAGGCAATTTAGGATTACCCTTATGCATGATTCTTTGTGCCTTAGACCTGTGCTGAGTATATGAAACAACCTTATTTGCTGATTAAAGTGTTGCTAGTTACTAGGAGCTCTAAACTACTTTAAATATTAGCATTTTATCTTTGTTTGAGTTATCCATTCTCTGATACAGTTTGTCACTTTCCATAAAATATGATTTTAATTTATCTCATATTTGGAATGTATGGGGGCTATTTTATGCTGTCTGTTTATATGTATGAGAGATTGACGCTTTCACAAAGTGGAAATTCTTCCTTGATATGTCAGATATCATTTGTCTATTACATTAGTATAACTGTTTGTGTGTCGTCATCATAACTTCTTTATGAAACATCAATAAGTATTTTCTTAGTATATTTACTTTGATATATTATGTTAACAGTAACAAACTTGTAAAAACTCAGTAGTTATAATACTCATATTACAATTAACTTGTGCACTGTTTTTGATGTCAACACAAATCCAATGATAGAATATTACTCTTTAAGTAAAATATTTGTCTATATTATTTCTATAGAATTTCAAATAATGATACAGTAAAGGAAAATGTGTGAGAAAAAGTACTCAGATTGAGGCAGCTTGTAGTCTGACCAATTAAGGTTAGTCAGCGTGTGCATGCGAAAAAGTATTCAGCTTGAAACAGCGTCTAGTTTTACTCAATAAACTGGGTCAGTCAGCACATGTGTCAAGAAATTTGTCTGAGAGGATTGAAACTGTTTTAATTATCAATTATTGAATGTAAGCAAACTGTTTATGTTTCAAGATGTAAAGTTGTTAATAATTAGTTATTGGTCAGAAGAACAAACTAGAACCATGTATCAAATGGGTCACAATAAGTTGATTAGTATTTCATAGATGATGTTTTTGGTGCTACTACAAGATTGTTGTAAGATGTTTTTAATGATTTTGTATTGCCTGAAAGGGTTGACTTAACAATGACAATGACACATATGCATGTTGTCATTTTCCTGGGAAGCATACAAGTATGTTATATGCATGTTGTAATAAAGCGCCATTTAATTTGTTAAGAACATATAGACTAGTCCGATATTGTTAGAAAAATAATTTTGATATATGTGATATATGTTGTAAGTGTAGGCCAGCAGTGCCTAGACCCAGTTGCTCCCAACTGTCCTTTAATTGTGAATGATATTCCCTCAGTCAAATAGGGATAAGATGCAATTTTCAGAACTCCATCTACGTTTTATTTGTTGTTTTATAAATTTATTGTTAAAATTATAACTAAATAATGCATGATTTTTGACAATTGATGATGAAATAAATATGTGATAATATTGGAGAATAAACCAACATAATATAGAAAAATGTTTTCGTCTTGTTGATTATTTCTTTTGTTGCGTTTTTAATTAACAGAAATGGGTCAGCAGTTGGGTACCAGTGGGGTTTGATAAAAGTCCAGCACCCAGACCCCTAATCCATGCACCTCTTCCGATCGCGATTCTAGCCTACATTATATTGTTCTATAGGTACCTGTGGGTCTGAATAAGTAGTTCCCCAAAAATAGGTTGGCACAAAAGGGGGGTAATCGGCCAATTTCAACAACACCCCCGTATTTTTGAGCATATGAACGCTTGGATATTATGAAATCAATGACAGTGAAGAGGTCGATATTTTTGAGATACGTAAAATGGTGCAAATTTAGAGCATTTTTATCTCATATAGGGGGGGGGGCATTCCCCCATGTCCACCTGGCTACACCCCTGATACCCGGCACCTAATAGCCACATTTTGATTGTTAAGTGGGCCCTCACGAAGGTGGGTGTAGAAGAGTGGCTAATCAACACAGTCATGGCTATGTATATGCATTGCAAGAGTGCGGTGAGAATGGATGGCACTATTGGGGAGGCTTTCAGTGTGAAGGTTGGGGTCCACCAGGGCTCTGTCCTAACCCCCCTTCTCTTCATCATCGTCATGGAGGCACTATCCAGGGAATTCCGCACAAGTCTACCGTGGGAACTGCTGTACGCTGACGACCTCGTTCTCATCGCAGACAGCATACAAGCCCTGAACGATAAATTTGTTGCTTGGAATACAGGAATGGAAGACAGTATCTCCACATACAACTCACGTCATAAGTCCAAGACTGGAAGACACTCCTGTGGCGTCTGCAACAAAGGTGTTGGCAGCAACTCTATCCACTGCCCCTCCTGTAAACGCTGGATCCATGGCTGATGCAGTCGACTTAAAGGCAAGCTTGGAAGCGCCACCAATTTTACCTGCCAAAAGTGCCAAAACCGCACAGCAACAGACTCCCAACCAC
The DNA here is from genome assembly GCA_032362205.1 of Clione limacina. Taxonomy (NCBI): domain Eukaryota; kingdom Metazoa; phylum Mollusca; class Gastropoda; order Pteropoda; family Clionidae; genus Clione; species Clione limacina. The sequence continues at coordinate 54 of JAUUEB010197083.1, read as the reverse complement.
CACAACATGTCACCCTGTCCGACAGTGAGCTAGAAGTGGTAGATAAGTTCTGCT
>JAUUEB010196972.1:0-13872 GCA_032362205.1 Clione limacina | reverse complement strand
TTTTTCGTAATCGGGACATAAGCGAGTCGCTCTGATTAAACAAGTCGGACATGGATTTTAACCACCGAATTAACAAACGCGTCGACGCGGTTATTCGAGACCGCAGAGTACACGTTAATGTCTGGCACTAAACTTTGTTTCCAAATGTAATGAAGTCCTCTCTATTGGCAAAAGCAAACTGTTTGTTATGGCTCGACTGAGCCTGTATTCTTGTATATTTGTCTAATGCCATAGCAATATATATAGCGCTTAAATGACCTCTTTGAGTCGATAGCGCTGTTAAATCTTACATGGATTGTAATGTGTACAATAACGTAAAAGCATCCGCATCATCTTGAACTACGATGTAAATCTGTCTTATTTTTTATGCATCATTCTTAGATGATTCTCCTTTCAACTTTGATGATAGCATCATATTAGTATGCAAAAAAAGGGCATTGTTAACTTTGAAAAAAGTAGATGTTATTTGTTTACTATGATGATAGTCACATTGACAAAATAGACTACAGTGTAGCTTGGAAAACTAGAATATTTTAAGGTTTTTCAAATTTAGTTCTGACAATTACTTTATTGTAGTATTTGTGAAGATAAAATACTATCAGGCATTAATTTAGTTTCATTGTGTTTGAATCTTTACTGTTTGACTGTAGGTTATTTTTATCAATTCTCATGAACTTTACTTTCCCTTCTCTAGTCTGGTGTTTTGCTTGGGTGGAAATCAGACAGCAAAGGTCGTCTGGGTCAGGAGCCGTTCCAACACCACATCCAGGAGCCCATCACACAGATCCTTCTGAAACCAGCACCTCCTCCAGATCCCAGCCTGTGAGTTGTGCTCTTTAGAGTTTGTTATTAAGTGTAATCATAATATTTTCTTCAGTTCTTAGTCATAGATGAACTCCTTAATTGGTACCAGAGATTACTAACACCCTATAAACAGTTGCAGAACATCCAAAGATTATATGTCATGACCAAGGAAGCAGGCCTAAATGGCTGCTGACAAATATTTAAAAAAAGTCTTAGTCATTTTTTAACTGCTGCTCTCAACATAAGATACTAACACTCCTGTGTACAAGTTTTATACACATATTTGACAATTTTGTTAACTTTGTTAACTTTGTCACATTTCAGTGACATTACAAGTTTGGCCAGGGCGGCTGTCAGTGGAGATGAGGCAGCCCTAGAGATGTTCAACTGGAAAAAGGGCAAAGGCAGGATGCAGGGAAATGCGTTTGGCCCATCAGAGTCTATGTCTTTTTTCATTGGCGGAGCAAGTGGTAAGTTGTTATGATATAATACCCTTTAAATAAAGTTTTCTTTATCTCCTTTGGAAAATTGTTTATTACCTATTTTCTCTATTTGAAGGGTTTCTTTCTTATTGATTTAGTTTTTAAGCTATTTTAAATGGAGCGATAAAATCTTGTGTCAAAGGTATTGGTGAGAGCTCTGATGGCTTAAGGTTTAAGGCATTTGCATCTGAAGCTGAAGATCAGGTTTTTGAATTCTGGTCAAATTAAGACTAAAAATGTGGATTTAGGCAGCAGCCTCCTTTGTTGCCTAGCTGTAAGAGATTCATGTGGCACTGTTTCAGTATACTCTTATAAGATCAATTTATTAACTAAAACAATTTAATAAGATTTTCTTAATGTTTTTTGGGAAATTACAAACAATGAATAAATTATTATTTTATAAATTGATTATTTCCCTTTTAACACTCTAATTTTGATGGACAAAAATTTAAATATATTCTGCAAAAATATTTAATGAATAAATTCACTTATTTTTATGGCTAAGATTCTTATTCAAATCATAGTATTGGTAACCATTATTATTTGTCTGGTTGTAAATATATCTATGCATACGTTTATGGCATGTCTTGTGTATACACATTTTCTAAAAAGTATCTTTTTTTAAATGCTTCTCTCTTTGCCACAGATGGAATTCAATGTAGTGATGACTCCTCTCTGATAAAAGATGAAAAAATAGTGGTTTCCAGAATTCCATCTGTGGCAAAGAAGTTTTTTTTAGTGCAAATATTTTCATGAGAAATGGACCAGATAATGGGCTATAACCATTTTCTAAGAACATTTATAATCACAGAGAGCTATAAATGCTATACTATTATTCATAGACAATTTATTTTTCTTTATTGTCCTGAAGAAATTGGGTAGAAATATTTGTCTATTTTTGGTAAACAAAATTAAAAACCAATCGTTTTAATATGGCATTACGATAGTAGAACTAACAACATTGTTTTAACCTGGTCATTAGTGACTTTTTTCATAATTTCCGCCTTTATCTCACTGTAGATTTCAATTGTCTTTCTGATAGACACTTCTCTCTCCTCATGTGTCTGTGTCATGCCAACATGTGTTCTTTCTTCAGGTGGTGTGTACTTTGTAGGGGATCAAGGTCGGTGTGTGCAGTGCTTCTCTGTAGATGCTCCCATCAAGAAGTTGCTCTTCTATGATGAGAAAAATGTCCTTATCACCATCACAGAGACTTTGATGCTAACACAACACGCTGTGTTTGGAGAGATGGATACAAAAGAAATACTCAAGGTCTGTATGTCTGGAATGTACAGTTTGTGTTGTTTTCCATTATTCAGTCCATATATTAGAGCTTGTCAGCTATCCCCACAGAGTACTGATTTTATAAGGAAGCATTGAAGCACTCATGATATTTAAATTTCTAGTTAAATTCAACTTTTGAAAAGGATGACATTATGGCATTGCTGCCACTCTTACTATAGCTCCTTTATAAGGGAAACAATTAAATTAAAGTAACAAAAAGATTAGAAATTTATGATCAGGGTTGAAGAGCTAATGACATAAATAATATGCTGATGTCTTATTAAAACTAGTAAAATGCCTGTTCTATGAACAGAGAAAAATGTATTTACAAACATGTAATGTAGGTTTGTCAATAAAGGCGGAGAAAGAGAACACATACACAAATAAATGACAGAAACTTGAGTACTCAGATACACAATGTAAAATAAAAACAGTTTCTTACTATACAATATTTGCTTTTACTTAGATATAAAATAAAAGAACATAACTTTATTAAAATATGTATAGAAAAACAGCTTAAGAAAATAAAATTTCTGCTTTGGATTGCAATCAATTACACTGAAATTCAATTAAAATTACAGCCTGAACTAATGCAGGAAGAGATCGGAGAGTGCACCACGTTTGTTATTTCACGAATTGCATTGTTGAAATCCACTGCTGATGTTATTATATTCAAGCATGACATTTACATTGCAATTCCGTATGTCTCAAGTCGCACCCTAGGCATTCAATAGTTTGACATTTTGTCTGAAACGGAAGAACAAATACTCTTGTCAATATGGAGGACAATTTTGCATACCCATAGAATAATATGTAAAAACATCATTTATTTAGTCAATTGCCAACAAATTGTTTTCCTTTTTTTCCCAACATCAAAGTAGTAAAAATGATTTAGACCAATATTCTAAAGAGGTGTTCAAAGATTTCTCTAGCATCTGAACTTTCACCCTTAGCTCCTTTATCATAGATACAAGTGCATTGATTGTTCTCTCTGTATCTCTATCTAAAAGACCAAGAGAGGTGACATTAATAGAGCAGCTTCTGCAATTGCATTGTTGAGTCTATCGTGCAGCTTTCTCTTGAAAAAGGTGCTGTCATCCAATGATGATGATTATGTATCCGGCAACAATTAGGACTCATTTTGTGGTAATCTTGACATAAAATAATTTGTAAGAAACAATGGTTATTTACTGTTTTCTGTTTTTTTAAGCATTTTTGCAAAATTTGAAAGGAACCACATTGAATATTTTCTAATTTAATTCATTTATCTATTTTGATATTTCAATAAAATGACTTGATTAACATCATTGTGTTTCAGGTGAAGCTTAGTGGTCGCTCAGACAACCCCACCTTTATCTGGGCTGGCAAAGGCCTCCTTGCCACTGCTACTGGGGAAGTGGGTGTGCGGTAAGTATCCTTGAATGTTAAGTATATGAGTTCAACCTACTTAAGTTTACCGAATAATACATTCCGTACATAAGTTTTCTTTTGCTTATCAACTTCAGGTTTGGAAATGTTTTCAACAATTTAATAGATTTATCACAGGCATGCTTTTCACAGAAACTCAATATTTAATATTTGATGATTTTACAAATATCTGTGTAAGTAATTTATTGCAATCAATTCATGTTTGCCCTTGTTATTTAGGTAACAAAAGCTAACAGCTAATTTTGGCACAGCAGTAAGTTAGTGAGATTTTACATGTACAGCCAGCATGTTTTGCTGCCAATACTTGCTAGGATGTAGTTTTATCTTTGTTTAAGTTTTGAGCTGTGTTCTCTTGTCTCCTGTTGAGCTTATTTTCACAAGTGTCTGGTTTTCATTAAAACAACAAAATTAGTTTTTGAAATGGAATTATCTTATGGAATCAAATTCAGTGTTAAAAATGTTCTTGTCTTTTGCGATCAGAGAGAAGTTGTAGTTTATTTTCTTGCAGCAGACAAAAGCTCAGAGAAACAGAAGCACACTCAATGCTGGTGTGACATGTTCATTGCTATTTGAAGATTTCTTAGAATAAGACTAACATTAATGAACTGCACAAGTGGTGCTGAAAATATGGTACCGTTTTTCTACTCTTATATCTATGCATGTCTTAATTTGCCAACAGATTGTGGGACTTGGATCAAGATGACAATTTCGTCTTGAATTTAGAAGGTCACTCAGGTTATGACCAGAATGAGGTAATCATGTGTCTGGCTTACCAACCAGATCAGGGAATCCTGGCTGGAGGTACAAATATGGGCAATGTGGCGCTTTGGAAATACAGCCCACCAGGGGGCAACCGCAGAGCAGATGGGGATGAGAAGTGGAAATTGCAGGCTCCTGCCACAGTTGAGGGACCTATTAGGCAAATTGAGGTGAGTTTTAATGTATCATATTGTTGGTATATGCCTACATGATGTGACCAGAGACCTTTTCAACACTTCATAAAATTGGTCGCCTTTGAATTATGATTGTTTCAGCGAGAAATAATAGTAGAAGTACAAAATACTGTATTATATACCCAAGGCCTGCAGCTTCAATGGTCAGAAATAGAATTAAGAGTTGAATTATTTCATTATCTATTAACCAACACATTTCATACTTCCAGAATAAATGGATGACTATTTGATTCATATTTCAGGCTTATTGAATGCTTAATTAAATCCTCCAAAGTTATTTACAAAAATACAAATGAGTTGTTGCAAAGAGAAAAAAGGGTACTAATGGCTATTACTCATGGTAGTGGCAGTGTTTGTAAAAATATTTTGAGACAGTTTTAGCTAACATTGTTTAACAAAAAAAGTTGTTCAATTATGTAGAATACCCCAAAAAGATGAAGTATTATGTCCAGCAGTTGTAAAAATGTCTGCATTTTAGGCAGTTTTCTCTAACAAAAATGATCTTTTCTGTAAAGTAAATCACATTTCTATGTTTCTCTCAGTGGAGTCAAACCAAAGGTCTAATGTCGGTCAACACAATCGCCAATGTCTACATACTTTGTGAACAAGTCATGAGCTTCAGTTACAAGGACCAGGTGAGTGATTGGAACATGTTCTGTTTTATATCTATACTTAACATTTTCTCCTTAAAAAGCTGATTAGACATCATAGATCAAGAAAGGAATATGATTATTTTCTGCTGTTTTAAGCAGAGGTCCAATAATTTAAGGCAAAGGTAGACTTGTTTTATATTGCTTTATGGGGCTTTGATTGTGCTATGCTTGCCTAATGCTGCTTATTTTGCAACTGTTACTTTAGAAATATAAGAAGTAACAGACCACCTTCTAAAGCCCCGCCGTCTGGATATAAGAGAAGCATCAAAATGTTTAAACACAAGTGTGTAAAAGCATTGGCTGACCTAAGATCAGTGGTTTGCTTTTAACCAATTAGTATGGTCTGAATTGGTAGCTAGTGATTTACTATCACAGAGATTGTCAATTTTGCATATAGCATTTTCTCAAAGAAATTGTCTGTAATAGCCTTGTCTTTACAGCTGACATAGCATTCATGTTTATGGACTAGCTCTTGCAATAATAGAAATTTCAAAAAACTTTTGAAAAAACAATACAACTTTGAGTAAGATTGGTTTCAGAAATCTAAAAAGTGTTTGAAACAATACATAAGTATACCACTGACACAAATTCTAAATTAAACAAGATTGTTTTACTTATCCCTCTTTAAGCAATAATTTTCTGTTAAAACCCTCATTTTGTTAATTGTTGTGAATGTGAAGACATCAACTGTTATCTTTTTCTACCTCAGACTGCAGTGGTCCAGTACGGGCCAGGTGCCCTCAACATTGAGATGTTCTCTGCTGGCAACCACCATGACCTAAAGACAGAGATACAGGTCAAAGGAATCTGTACAACAAAGGTAAGGAGGACAGACTTATTTGAATACCAGTAAACTTGTGACTAGAAATGTACATTGATCAATATTATGCTCCATTGATTGAAGATGGCTATTCCTTATACACATGTTTTAGCCTCAGGTGTATGGCTTCCTTTCTGTTTATAATTGACACCCTACCAATAAGTAAGGCCCAAAAAAAAATGTCTGTTTCCACTAACATGGCCCAACAAAATAGGGTAGGTAGATAGGGATAGAGATTTAAAAAAAAAGAAATTAACTCACGATGAATATGTCAAAAAGCAACAACAAAATCCTACTGAATGCCAAATAATGTGATATCAGTTCAGAATAGGACCTCTTAACAAAATAAAAAGAATTGCTAGGGTCAGGAGGGTTTAGCTGGGGGGGGGGTGGGGGGGGGTTAGTGGAAACAGACCTTTTTTGGGCCTACACATAAACTAGTATGCAATATCAGTCATCTTCCTTTGCTCTTGATCAAGTTAACATTATACAAGTGGGTTCATGGTACCTGGCATACTAAAAAACCAAAGTAAATTATAAACCAAATGTTTATGTCATGTCATGTCTAGCCAGTGGGTTTCTTGTCCACAAAATCAATAGATTCAAGCAACATCTCTTAAACCATATAGATTTTCTCTCCTTGGAAAGCTTTTGGAAATGTGTAAATTCATCCACAAATTGTTATTTTTGAATGTTGTGTTGTAATCTTAAAATATTTTTAAAATAAATAAATTGAATCATTTCTAAACATCAATTCATTTTTATTTCGTATTTAAGATTAAATGCAGCGTTTCAGATTATCAATCATTTGTAGTGATTTGTTTTTTAAATAACTTTGTCCAGGATACTGTGGCTGTGTGGAATGGAAAGAGAGTGATTCTGTATGAGTATTCTGCTGATAAGTCAGCCATCAAGGCAGCTGGTGAGTTGTGTTAATACTTACATTCTTTAAGATGCTCCTCCACCAGGCCTGGAAAAAATGCATTTTTTCCCGTCAGCCAAATTTCAACAAAGAAAATTTTCCGTCAGTTTTAAGATAATTTATTTGTGTGATATATCCCTGAAAAAAACAGAAAAAAAACAAACGAGCATAATTTCTACTTTCTACGTAAAAGAAAAAGCTGTCTCATTTTTGCCTTTATGTCAGTGGCTGCAAAGGGCCATGCCCCTCCTTTGAAATGCACATTGGGGTCTTGCCTCAATACGCTGTCACATTTACAAATTACCGTGCTATTCCAGTGAATAATAAGTTCCTGACTGATGTCATTCACATGTTTCTTGCTGTTTGATGTTTTTGAGCTGACTCTTACATCTTTAATTTGTTCTATTATACTTTTTGTAGCTCTCCCCCGTGTGTTCTAAACGACAGACTCCGGGGGAGAGCTACAAAAAGTTAACGCAAATGTACCAAGTACATAATGGGATCAGAAAAAGAAATAGAAGACACCACTCGTGTTCCAGGGACATTTTTAAAAATTGGGGTTCATTTAAAGGCTATGTCAAGGGGGGTCGGGAACTATTTGAAAAATGGAAAATAAATTGTTAATTTTACAACTATATTATGGGAGTTGGGGAAAACTTTGAAAAATGGAAGGTATGTGGTACATTTTAGAGCTATGTTAAGCGGGGTCCGGGATAATTTTGAAAAATGAAAGGTAAATGGTTGCGGGAAATTTAATAAACTTGCAGGATATTTTATTGGAATCACTCTTTTTCTTGAAAATTTCCTGCAAGATTGCTTTTTTGTCAAATTTTCCGTCAACAAGTTGACGTTTTTTGCACTTTTTAAAGGCTTGTCCTCCACCACCACAAGAGATTTTCTCATCCCCATGTTGCTCATTAAAAGAGCAGGATGAAATCCTATTATCTTTTTTCTAAACAGGGTTCAGAAAATCTTAAAAATGATGCACTCATCATCAAGCGTCTGTGCCTACTTAATTTAAATGATTATAGTTTATTTATACAGTCAGACTCAGTTTGTGTTTTTGTTCTCCTATTGCTCAAACAAAGTCAATTTTGGTAAATTGACTGATTTTGCCTTATTCAACTGCTTTGCGCACTCATGTTTAACACTTTTTGGTGTTTTGTTTGCCCAAATTGTGTCAGCTTTTTATCTACAGAAGGGCTTCTTGATATAAAGCCTGATTAAGTGCCTTGTTTCAATATTAAGCATGACATTCATTTCATTTTCTGTTTTATTGGTTGAATAAATCAAGACCCGAATAATCAACAATCTGTTACTTGTATGTATATTTCAGGTACGTTTGCATCAGAGGCTTTGATCATTTCGTTGTATGAGCAAAATGTCTACACAATTGAACAAAACAAAGTACAAGTCAGAACGTTTCAGGTGAGCTGTATGACTGATAACATTTAAACAAAAATGTGTTGTTACCTTTTTGGTAGGGTCATGATCAAGTGCTGGTCTTATGAGGTCATTTAGAATTCTTTAATATTCAGGGCCACAACAATACAAGGTCGTATCAGGAAGTTATTTGGTTGCTTTTGGTTTGCAACTTTTTAGTCATGGACCTCATGGCCAGGTTAAATCCATGGCTTAATAGGGGAATGCAATAATGGCTATCTCTTTATTGTATTGCCAAGCTGTCTTTGTGTTTTAACTTACTGTAACGGCACAACAGCAATATTCTATGTATTGTTAATAGTACAATGTAATTTCCATTATTTTCACAAAATATTCAGCAAATCACATTAGGACTCAAGCCATTAAATTTCAAGAATATGTATGAGTCTAAAATGGAAAACTCTTGGTGCTGGGCAGTAAATCAAGATCTTTATGAATATTTACATTTTGCAAGGCATCTAGACTTTTTTGGTATTTGAGACTATAATTAAAACCTGGCAATACAACATTGGGACTTTTGTACATTTTCCCACTAGATATTCATGTTTCCCTTGATTTTTTTTAGCCACATGCCAATTATAATGTCAAAATGATTTTAGTAATTGAAATAAGAGATGTAGCCATATTAATATTAACTTGTTTGTGTTTTTGCAGGGTACAGTGAAGCAGTTGATGACCTTTGCAGAACCTGAAGGTGCCCCAGTCAGTTTAGATGTCTGTGGCAATTACTTGGTAGTGGCTACAGATGTTGGAGTTATCAGAGTTTATGATCTCTCAAGGAGGTACCCTAACCAGAGTTTTCTTATCTATGTTTTGTTTTATTTCTTTGTAAGAGCTGATTTATTCTGGTTGAATTTCTACGGAATAATTGCCTCTAATAATGTAAAAACCTTTATACCAAAATTATTTAGTTCTCAGTTGGCATAGGAAGGCATGTTGACTAGACTGGAGATCCAGTGATCTGATAAGTTTTGGGTTTGATCCCTGTAACATTCCCATGCTTGGTTATTTGTGGAAGTAGCCATTGTGGTTCATGGGGATGGTGGCACTGTTCATGCAAAGTTGATTTCATGATCAGTGCACGCTAACACACTCAGATCCTATCTGGTAAGAAGAATCTAGCCCTATGGGAGATGGACGATAAAATGCAGATCTGTGTGCAGGTTGCACATTTAAGATACCTTGGTGATTGGAAATCAATATAAGTGTAGCAGTTTTTCCTTTTTTTGAATTCATATATGACAGTTTCTAACAACTCATCAAGGAATTCCTTGCAATAGGTTTGGCTCAATGTTACTATTTTATGAACATTTGAATGAATGGAAAATATGTTGTATGAACAAAATTCAAACATATATTAAATGATTAGTTCATATCATAGGTTGTGTTTATACTTAATTTCTCACTCTTCATATTGCAATATCAGGGAGGCAAAAGCTCACAGTAGCCCCAAGAACCTGGCAGACATCATCCCTGGCTTTGGTGCAGTCATAAGTGCAAAGGTCAACTCTGCAGGGAACAGAGTCAGTGTGAGAATTATGTCGGTAAGTTGTGGAATAATTGTTAGTATGGTCTGTTTTTAATACCTGTACAACCTTAAGTTTTTCAGGTTTTACAGACATGGATCAAATTGCAAAAAAAAGACCCATGCAAAAAAATATGTTGAATTCATAAAACTTCGGCTTCACAAGAGGCAAAGTTGGCCCTCTGCAGGGCGACGTCAAGAGGCAAAGTTGGCCCTCTGCAGGGCGACGTCTTTGCCTTATTTTGTTGCATGAGAGAGGTCCTGGTTTCAAACAGGGAGAGAATTTGTATCCAATGTAAAAGGGCCAAAATGTATAGAAATTCACTTAATAAAATTACGGACATTTGTAAACAAACGACTGGGACCCTGTACGACTGGGACCTTTCCGAGAATTAACTTTGTTTGTAGCACAGAACTTATGCTGAATTAGTACAAAAGACTTTGTTTCATACCAATACTGTATTATCTGCACTTTTTCTTTTGAGGTGTAACCCATTATGAAAGACTAAAAACACTATTAACTATTAACTGTTATGAATTTGACAAATAAAAAGATGCATACACTTCAAAACAGTTGAAAACAATGATGACACAATGTTTTTAATTGAAGCAAGAACTTCGTCAAAAGTGTAAAATGTGTACTAACACAGAAACAAAGAGAGCACAAAAAGTAATGACGTCATATTGCATTTAACTAGTTGCAATAAATTGTCATATTTTTAGGAATAGCATTTCAAAAGATGAAGTAAATCGGTCGATTATTAAAACGGCAGCAAGCAATCAAAACTGTTAAGTCCATTCTGGAACGCCCTGTATACTGCGACTAGTGACTTTGGGTATCCCTTTTATGACCCTAAAAACTGGCAGTATCTACTGGATTTTACGGTATTCAAGAATCTTTCTTGTTGCGCACCTTGGTATATTAAACTTTGATTGAATGTTTGTAAAATGACGTTAGAAGAGATTGATATTGTAATTGTTATACGTGCAGGCTAATGGCAAACCAGACCCCAAAATGTACTTCTGGGATATAGAGTTGGACACTGTGCAGTACTTCAACTTTGAGACTGGTCGTGGAGAGCAGGATGACTACTCAGCACCCACTGGAGGTCAGGACTTTGATGATACTGATACCAATGATGCAGAGAGGTAAGTACATTTGTTAGAGTGATACAGGAGAGGTGATATCAAACATTGTCCTAAAGCAAGATTGTTGTAATTGTCTAAATAGGTCATTGTTTTTGTCCTTTTTGTTCCAGTTTCTTTTGATGGAAAGTGCAGCTATGGCGCAGAGATAGCACTGATCCAAATTAAGTACAGTTAACAGGACTGAACAATTCACTGAAACAACCTTTTGTTTTTGGTTTAGACCTACAGTCAGTCAAACTAGCCTAAAGCACATTAGCTTAAGCCAGATTTTTGTTTAATTGGGACAAAAACCTGACTCTTGTTTTATCACTCTCTTTATCTTTGTAAAAAAAAAGTCCCTTGACCTGATAGAAAAATTGGCTCTTCATGCTTAAACCGTCCGGATTATAACCAATTATTACCAATTTAATGTGATAATTTGGACATTGGTATATGTTTTTCGAGAGGACGAAGTGCCAACATTTAACTTTATAACTTTTCTGGTTAATTTTTTTCTATTGGTGATGTTGATTTTGTTGATACAAGTTGCAATTGTTGTTTTTGTTTTCAATTTTTTTGGTATGTTTCTTTTTCTTATTTTTGTTTTTTTTTAATTTTTTCAAAATGATAAGATGGCCAAGTTGTGCTCCTCAAACAAAATGTTTTAAGCAAGTTTGATTGTAGTTTCATTTCTGAAATGCTTGACTACTTTAAGCTGGTACCAAATTATGCTGCTGGTTGGGCAGAAGAAGGGTGGTAGAAAAATCCATTTTCTATAATCCATAGATATTTTCATGGTTCCATTTTTTATGTGGTATTGCCTAGTCTTGATTTTTACCTATTATTATTATGTTGAGACTTCATGATGAGCTGTCTGAATATCATGATTTAGTTATCTGAATATCATGATTTAGTTATCTGAATATCATGATTTAGTTATCTGAATATCATGATTTAGTTGTCTGAATATCATGATTTAGTTGTCTGAATATCATGATTTAGTTATCTGACAAACTTGATAGTCGGCCATGTTATCAAGCTTGGTACAAATACCGACTGATGATCAAGTTTTGACTGTAATTTAGTTTTGATAAAAAATGATTTGACAATTTATTTATTTCTCCTTCAGAGGGAAGAATCAGGCTGCCAAAGATATTGCTGGCCGCTACCCAGTGTCAATGAACTGGGACCCTAGTGAGCCTAAACTCTTTGTGTGTGAAGCTTGGTGCTTGCCTGATACAGTGGACCTCGGAGCATCACAGAAACACTCACTGACCAAGATTGTTGAGGAGAGACCGGTCAGTTCTAGAAACATGTTTTAATGATAATAATTGAGATAAACTGTCTTTTGACATCTTATGGATTATGTTAAAAGAAATGAAAAATGCATCTTGCCATTCAGTTATATCAAACGTTAATTGAACTATTTGAACTTACTGTCTTGTTGAATCTGGTCTACTCTTAACAATGGACTTGGCACTTTGACACAGCTAACAGAGAGTTTGTCTTTGCTACTTTTGGTACTTGATTAACCAACTGACAAAAACAGAGCATCATCTGACAGATACTTCATCCCTGCAGGTCAAATGTGTGAAGACAACCAATGATGACAGGTTGACAAAGTTGATCAAATTCTTGTTTAAAACATCTGAGAGTTTACCAATTTTTAGACTTTTTGTTAGTTTAGTTTGTTAAAGAATAAATGTCTTCATTACTGTTATCTTTCTGTCAGGTTGAGGTGATGGTAGTTTCCTTGTTCTGCACTCCAGAAAATGGACTTTTACTCCAGGATAGCTTCCCTTTGCCCGACACATTTAGTCATATGATGGGCGTTGAGGTGCCGTACTATTACTTTACTAAGAAGGTAAGCACATTGTATTGGTTGTTGCTGATGTTTAGGGAATGTAATACAAAATGAATCCTTGTTTGATCTCTGAAAGGAAATTTTGTTGACCTTCCTTTTTGGCACTTAGTTAATGAATGCTAGAAACAAGAAATTACAATGTTACCAATGATACCAGGAGTAAATATGTTCTGATCTAAGTATTATAATTTAGCTTGGGTAGATCAAATCCTGGTTTCACCTGATTTTAGTTTTCTTCTGTGAGTTTTTTTGGTTTTTAAAAGTTATACTTATCATTGCTTATCTCTAGGTATTTTCTAGTGTTGAAGTCGGTCAACCTGTTCATGATCATACGATGGTCTCGATTTTTATGGGTTGACTCGAGTCACTAGTTTTCAAACACCCGTTTTATAGTGATATATAAAATACTATATATAGCAAGCAACGAGTGGTCTCCCCTCTGTTTGGAACTTGCAACGCGACGTTGTGGAAGAAGACTGAGCAGGCTGACGACATCCGTATGTCTGGCGGCAAATTGCCACTGGCTTTACGATATTCTTTATATTTTTTCTAAATATAATTTTAAT
>JAUUEB010196861.1:1131-13874 GCA_032362205.1 Clione limacina | reverse complement strand
GATCCACTTTGTACTAGAATTCTTATCATAAATGTGCACATTTTATGAAAAAGCCATGCTAATTTGATCCACTTTGTGCTAAAATTGTTATCATAAATGTGCAAATTGTATATGGGATGCCTTTGTCACCACCTACTGATTTTTGAAAAACTAAACTCAGTTAGTTACATCTGTTTTGGGGGCTGTATGGTAGTGAAGATGTAAGTATAAGATTTAGATTTTAGCTCAAAGTGGTCAAATGTTGATTGTGGTAAATGCTATATTGATGTATATACACATGTCTAAGTTTAATTTTCTTCCTATTACACAGAATCTGGCAGCAGACAAGTCATATAACAACCTGGAGATAACTCTTGAGGAGGCTATGAAGAGGTTACCCACATATGACAGTAATGTAAGTCTTCACTTTGAGCTCCTATTAGATTACGTTATTCTTAGATGTTGTTACCTGAATTTGAGCGTGTTGTTTTATGTTTTGGACATTAGATATCAGCTGAGAGGAAACCAACATAAGTCAATTGGTTGATGATTACATCAGTGATCGCTTTAAAAGCGAATACTTTATAGATTTTGCTACCTTTTCCAGCTAAAATTGCGACCATATTCTTCTTCTTCAAAAAGCACTCTTTACTATATAAATAAAATAAAGTGCTATAATGAGAGTTAGAAATAAACATTTTGTCATTGAGCAACTAAAACTAAATCAAGTTATTTTTTCATCTTAATCATTATGAAATCTCCCACTTACAGAGAAAAACAGCATACACACAACTTTTAACTTATCATAAAATGTCTTCCATAGATTTCTCTATTTTCTTTGCATTTTACCCTTAAAGTATGATAAATCTCCACATAGATAAAAACTGCCTCAGATCTGACTCAGACAAAGCTGATAATGGGTCTGACCTGTCGGAATGGGTCTTGTTTATGTTCTGAAAGGTATTTTTTATCTTGCATCATAAAGTGAAGTAAAGTTACCCATGCTTGTTTTCGAGTGAGGGGTAAACAGGAGTTTAGTCCCATTTTTTTTGTCTTTTGAGCATTTGAGGTAGTTTGGCTTCCTTGCTGACTTTTACTTTGCTTCGTCTGAACAAATTACCTATAAATTCTCTGCTGGGTGACCAGGAGGGGCAGAAAAATGTACCATAACTGGGAATTGAAATTCGGTCACCCACATGATAGAGAGACAAAAACAATATGTCATATGTGTTTGAGCATGATAGAGAGACAAAAACAATATGTCATACGTATTTGAGCATGATAAAGAGACAAAAACAATATGTCATACGTATTTGAGCATGATAGAGAGACAAAAACAATATGTCATACATATTTGAGCATGATAGAGAGACAAAAACAATATGTCATACGTATTTGAGCATGATAGAGAGACAAAAACAATATGTCATACGTATTTGAGCATGATAGAGAGACAAAAACAATATGTTATATGTGTTTGAGCATGATAGAGAGACAAAAACAATATGTTAATGTGTTTGAGCAATATTTTATTTTTTTGTCCTTAGCAAGCCTCCTCTGTTGCCAGATGTCATGGCAGTGACACACTGCAGAATGTTATGGAGAAAATTGTCAAAGCAGAAGTAAGTTCTTTGAGAGTTTGTTTTTGTAGATTCTGTTTATTACTTCTTCTTTTAGAAAGTTTGTTCTTTAATGGAATAGACTGATATCAGAAATGAGGTTCAGCACATTTTCACTGTTATTATATAAGGTCCACAAAATGCATCTTAATTTTAGTTATACATCTACTTTTTGGAGCAGTCAATGAATTATATATCCAGCATGATTCTATTAGTATTTACAGGGTTTCTTTTTTCATGAATTATACTGTGTTAAACACCTAACATATATTGAAACAAAGACCCATAGAACTTTCCCTCTACCATATTATATACTGTTGAAATAATTATGTTGACACAGACTTTCCAGTGAGTTTTTATCAAACTCATTGAGATTTAATTGAGTGTCCCAAGGCTCATATTGTTATTAGTTTGTCAGTTGGGTATTTAGCCTATTGCAAATATCATTTTCATTTTTGGGGTTTACTCAATTTGTTTATGAAAAATATGCCTTTTAAATACTAAGGTTGTTCTCGGAACTGTTAAAATGGTAAGAACTTACCATTTTTTATTTTAACCTTTGCACTCTCGGTGAATTTGGGAAATGCTTATTGTTTTGTCTGTTTAATTTGCAGGGAAAGTGCTTATAACACCATAGCTTTTGTCTCTGTAAAATGGCTTTGTTTGCTCCAAGTCATCATTTGATGTACGAATATAAATATTTGTCAAATTTTTGTTTCCGAGCAAAGGCCTCTAAATTCTTTCTATATCTCCTTGAAAATCTCCCAAATCTAATTTTTGAGATCTTCCAATATGCTATTAACCCTGCCTAATGCCAGTAATATTCTTTTCACAAACTATTTGACTGAGAGTAAATTTTAACCTATGATCAACGCAATAGTATTTGTAGTTATGTTTCTCAGCCCCCCAAAGACCATACAAGTTATAAAATTGCCCCCATCTGGAAAACTCCTGCCTACAGATTAACTCATGAATTGTTGATAGATAGTAACTGTACTACCTGTTATATGTTGTACAGTGTTATAAAATGTATGGAAAGCACAAATAATAATCATTACCTAAAGATTTTTGAAGAACTTACAATTGCTTAATCAAATTTTATTTGATAAGATAATGAAGTGGGTGGTTTTGACAGATTGATGCTCCAGAACTGCTCAGCAGCTCCCTTGTGGTCGGTGCTTATCCGCTAATGATCTTATATTGTATTATTTCCCCTCTAAAAAATGTTCACCTTGTTTCTTAGCTTTGTAAACAATCAGGAAACAGCACTGAAACCTCCTTTCTATCTAACATAGGAATTTAATTCTTATCTCTTTGGTTTCCACTCAGAATTTTTTTTTAATGCTGGACCTCACAGTCAAAATGTCAGTTACAGTCAAAAAGTTGACTTTGGCATAACAGGAAAAAGAACCATCTTGATTGAACATAATTTTATCTTCATCAGAACTCTGAATGTCAATGTTCACATCAGCATGAGTTGTACCGATGTCAACACCATGTCAACACCATATGGTGTCTTGAAATTGAATGTTCAACAATCAACTGATCCAGGCGATCAGTGTGATTTGTTTATCAAAAAACACATCTTGCAAAGGCAGATTGGGGAAATGAATAAATTCATGCCGATTCATTTCATATTTTCACACTCCAAGCTTTGTAGAAAAGGATGCCATGATCTTTTTGCTTTTTGAAGGATCAGTTTCCCACTGTGATTGAAGGTTGGCATCATTAGATTTTGAAAAATATCAATAAAGTAGATGATGGATGTTTTTCTTGTTCATCTGGCCATACATTTTTGTTATAATATCACATCTACAAAAAACACCACAGTATCACTCATTGGCACTTTGAGTCGGTAATGGCTATTGATTGATGGTAGGGACTGAAGGCAAGGCAATAATAATTCTGAACTGAAGTTACATTAATCTAAGAAAAAACTTCTTAAGGACAGCCCATAGATCACTGTGTGAAGTGTGAAAGATCAGTCTCTCAGGTTCCTCATCATTGTCTTACCACAGTGCCTCAAAATGCGAGGCGTTTACTTAATTGTCTTCTACAAAATAAGTTTGAACGTCTGTTTATTTGTGTGAATGTATGCAACAGGATCGCAGATACCATATTGACTCGATCAATACAAAACATTGGCATGTTGTTTGTAGACAATCACAGAATTGCAGTTACGCTTTAAGTAAAAATTAGTACATTGTCTGAATTTGTTATTCATCTTTTTATTATTTGACTATAGAATTGAATTGGCCAAGAGCCTGCAAAATCTTTTGAACTATGTTTTAAATGGTCCTCAGGGGAGCAATATCGCCCTTGTTGAGAAACACTGATGTATAAATTCTGTACAATATATATCTATTCTATAACATCTTCATGTTCCCTGTACTCAATAGACAATGTTGGAAATAGATTTGCCAGTCTTCCAAATGCAAATAAGTAGAAAAGTCCAATTGTGGTGCAATTTTGGATTACATTTCTTGAATGCCTTACCTCACAGCGCTGTTTATTATTGAAATTATATTTGTGATATGTCTATTACAAATCTTTGCGCTACTCTGGATGAAATGAAGTTTTGAATAAAAAAGTGGGTTGGTGAACATACATTTATATAGAGTATTGAGCAGTGACACAGGGCTATCTCCTTTATTTTGGTACTGTATTAGCGTTGGAAAAGCTATGAGTTTTTATAAAATGTGTGAAGAAACACATTTTATGGCAAAAGAGAGATAACTCTTTGCTCACTTGAAATATAAACCATAAAGGAATATTAGAAAGATTGAGGATTACCGTTGGTAGCATTTTTATCTGATTTTTTATAGGAATTGCCGAAATCTTAGTGCCTTTGTTTTAAACAGAAAAGGGCTTGTGTTCATTTTTAAAATTTTTTTTAATAATTCAGGGGACACTTTAAGTTGCAGAACCCATTTTCTTAAAAAATAGAATATGGCTTTTAAAAGTCAAACAGTGGCTGGTAAATTTTGTAAACAAAGAATGTGTTATAACACATTCTTTGGTTACAAAATTTACCATCCACTGTTTGACTTTGAAACTTTTCTTCCACAATCTTGGTATTAAGATTCTATGTGTGATGAAATTAATCTTTGAAAGTCCAAATGAAGAGAGTTGATTGGTAATGGAGACAGCGTTTATCTTTATCACCAAACTCTAGTTGACTGTGATAGACACATGTCAAGTTGTTAAAGGGTTGAAAACCTAATGTTGGACTATTTTTATGCTTTAAATTTTCAAAAACTTTCCCAAACTAAAGCACATAATATTGATATTGACTGGGCTCGACAACGTTTGTTGTATACCTAATACTGACTGTGTAAATCTTGTCTTCCTAGGTTCATCGTTTGGTCGTGGTGGATGAGAATGATGGTGTGGAAGGAATCTTATCTTTGTCTGATCTGCTCAAGTACATTATCTTGCGACCTATGGGTAAGTGGAGCAAACAGTTATAGTTACAGAGGATTCGCATGATATATTATATATGGCTGGATAAAAGAAGACACTTTTTTAGCCTCCTGGTATGGGCAAATGGATACTATCTTATTGAGTATGCTATAGTTTCTAGTGCTTAAAAAATATTCTGAAATTGGGTAAATTTGATAGAATTTGAATTTTTCTCATTGATTTCTTATGTTTTAAATTAAATGAATGAATTTAAGAGAAAAAAAACATTTGCTTTATCTTTCTGTACTGGATACAGTAAACAACCCTATTTCTTTTATCTATAAACAAAGGGAGTTAACTTTATATATATACATTTTCTTAATTTTAGTACATAGTTACGTCCCTTGTAAAAAAAGGAACAGGTATTGTTTAACAGATAAGGATACTAATTTCTCTTAAGCAATACAAGTACCCGTGGCCAGAATGGTTAAGTGCCCACCACTTATCCTTTATAAGCATGAGTTTTGAAAAAGATTAATGAGCAGCCAAGATAAACATTTTTCCAACAACTTATATCAAATTAATTGATTTTTCAAAGAAAATAAACTTATCAAAAAATAGCAAGTAGTGTGCAATAATTGTTTTTGCTTATCATCAGATAATTTTATTTTGATCAAAGTTTAAGTTGGTTTGCTACCTGATAAATAGAAAGGTCTCTATAGGATGTGCTTAAAATGTAGCTATGTACAGTGACTCTGCTTTAAAAGTTGGCTTGATTTTCTAAGTTACTCATGTTTTGTGTTTTTTCTACAGAAGAGGGAATAAAGAGCCCAACACTTGCGGAATGTCAAAAGATTGTTGCCATGGAGACCAGTACTTCATCACCTCAGGCCTTCACCTCCTGATGTACGATGTCCCTGAATCACACTGGTTGTAACAGTGTTCATTTTTCCTGGCAGCACAAGCTTTGATCTGTAAGGCAAAGTCTCCACTGCAGAGATGCCTTCTACACTACTGGACTGAAATTGTGCATTGAGCAACAGAAGGGGACAGGTGGTGCTACAATTCCACAAGCTTTGACCATCTGGTGGACTCAATGACCTACAACTTGACCAGTCAGCTTGTCAGATGTTCACTGATCTCATCTTTATAATTGTTCCCTGCTGCTGACTGAGTCAACTTTTTCTATTCTCAGCGGGCAGGGGTACAGGATGTTATATATCGGACAAGTTGCAATGTTTCAGATGTTTCACATTTATTTGTATATGGCTGCTTAAGTCCATTATTCTGATTGGAAAGATGTGGTTCACCGATCATAAAGAAAGGAAAGGTTGCAACAAGCTTCAGCCCTTCATTATAGATTGTGGTGGAACATGTGACAATAGTTTAGACCATCATTTTGATTTGACGACCCGCTTGAGCTCTTCAACTTGAAGACATCATAATGTTGATTATTATTGTTGCCAGGACAAAGTACTTGCCCATGTAATGAGGATGATGATGATGTTGTTGAAACCGGTGGAGCTAATGTTGCTGGACAGCAAGGAACGAGAGGTTTTTGTTGGATAGAGCTAATGTTGTACAGCTTAGAACCAGAATACAATGGTGCATTGATTCTATCCATTCCAGTCCAGGATGCCATGTGTATGACTCAGTTTAAACTTGTATGTCCACTTGACTGCTTTCTCAGGATTCTATTGGCAGAAGTTGTTCTTCGGGTGTTGTGGGGGGTCTGTAGTGAGACATTGTAATTTTATGCTGGTCCTTATGTGATAGGTAGGATGAAGAAACCTGTCAATGTGATGTGATTATTGTTTAGGATATCACCTAGTTATCTAACCAGACTAAGGAGTTTGAATTAATTCATTGATTTGATTTTGTTTGAAGACAAATTCAAAGACCAGTAACAAAATGGACCAGATTATGGTTGTAAAAATCTTATTAAAAGTTCCACACTGTCAACTTTCCTACAGTTGAAACTGCTTAAATCAAAATTGATGGTTTTGAAAAAAGTTCAAATGGCCTTAACTTGTCCCTCTTTAAATCATTAAAATGTAATGTCTTATTTTGAAATTGGAGGTCAAGTTGATCAGAATAACGTTGAAGGGAAAGAGAAAACCAAGAGAGGAAATCAATATGATCATCACATTTCAGAATAACGCATTCCGCAGTCATTAAAATACACATTGAATCAACGACCAGACAGCTGATTTGTTCAAGTAATCTACATGTGCCAGCAGCTGAGGTTGTAGATCTATTTTAAGCTGCAGTGTCGTTGAATTTCCTTATTTCAGCTATCATTATTCACAAAATCAAAAAAACTTAAATTGAAATGTTTCCCAATCATTTTGATTCATGCAGTTTCTACTGTATATAAGTTTGGCTTATCCAAGACGATATTTAAGTTTCATTGCAAAGGATTCACTCGTGATTGATTCATGAATATAGACCAAGAAGAAGAACGTTTTTGTCTCAAAGCCATTAATTTGTGTGTGACTGAGCGTTTGAACTCTTTATGTAAGAAATGAGAAACGTTGTGGTGTTTCCTTGTGTATTGTTCACTGTAGATGTAACTCACAGATGTGACGGTGCCAAACTAGTAACCTTTGACCCTAGCTAACTGATTACGTTCTCAGAGACAATATAGTATATTCCAATTTGTTATGTGCCCCTGTACAGTGTATGCATCAATTTTTTATGTGCCCCTGTACAGTGTATGAATTAATTTTATGAGTTCACAAATTAATTGCATTGGAACTGGATTCTATCAAGGTGTTGGCAGATCTCATAATATCTAAATGATTGTGTTGTGAGTTGTGTTGTATGCTTGTGAGGGATGTTGTTGGTTGCAGAAGCAAATCACAGAAGAAACAATGTTATGTCTGACAGAAACATCACAGAAATTATGCCTGAGTTTGTTAATTTTATCAAAGTTTGAAATTTAAAGCAAAAAGTTATGTACATCATCTTCTACGTTTATAGTCCTTTTCCATGTTGCATGGGTTAGACTTCACAATGAAATGAGGCTTTTCCTCATGGAACTTATTATATTTTTTGCTAATATGTAGACAGGAATTCATTTCATAGAGGCTGATGTGGATTTGATGTTAATGAATTTGCAGATTTCACTATTTATGTTCAGCAACCCTTTTACCAGCCAGCTATCTCCAAGGCATGAAAGACCACAAAAGCTTGATTTAATGTATGGCCGTTGTCAATTTTAAAAGACAGAATAAGTTTCTGGTTATGGGGATAAAAGGTGACAATTTACGACTATCTTGACTCTATCCTTTTCTGTTATGATTTTCTCCAAATAAGGTATATAACTTTTGTTGTAAATGGGAATTCAGTTGTAAATTAAAACTCTAGTTCTTAGGGAAAAAAAGCAAAATCTATGTCACCTTCTTTTTATCAGTGAAGGAAGTTTTGATTTTTCTCCTCCTTTTTGTTACTTTCATGACATACCTTGCCCTAGATACTGGCTCAACTTCAGCTTTGTCGTTAATGAAATATCAGTTCGAGTATGCACCTATGTTTTATAAGCATAGTTTTTGAATTTTCAAATCCACATATTATATCAGACCTGATTATGTATTTCTTTGTTATAAGTCTATTGTTGAACTCTGATTTATAAACCAAAGATGTGAAGAGGCAGAGTGATAAAGATGTGTAGAATATATTTTTTTAATACTTTCATTAAGGCTATGCTGCAAGAAAATAGGTTTAAAAGACTGTAGACAGCCATTGATGTTATGCTGTTCAGTTTATTTCAAAGAAGAAAGGAGCAGCTCATCAAATTAGGACACATACGATCATTATAAGTGTATTCCAAGCGTGATGTTTATAAAAAATCTTGATACAAATTCAATCGGGGGCCGCGATGTTCTAGTGGTGAGCGTACTCGATTCTCACCTGAGAGGTAGCAGGTTCGAGCCCTCGCTTCGCCACAAGTCATTTTCGGTAATACCTTGGGAAAGTATTGACACCCTATTTCCCACTTGGCGCTGCCCTGCAGCGACACACAATGACCTAAAAAATCATTGTAGAAAAAAGTGCCCTCACAGGACAAAAAAACCCTTCGGGGAAATAAGTTATAAAAAAAATTATAATATTAAGAAACCCTTTCTCTGCATGCGTTCATCTATCTATGCATTCAAGCCAGTTTATGAAATGATTGAACAAAATATATAATGTTAGTTTGTGGAATATTCGCACGCAATTACTTGGTTCTAAAACTTGAATAAATCACTAAATTATTTGCAATATTTTAATCAAATAAAGTGAGCTGCTGCTGCAGCAATTGTCTCTGTACTTCTTTTGCCTTGGCATATATAAAATATGTGTTTTCCAAATGGAGCAGTGTACTGCATTTGTTTATTAGATTGTTCAGTTTATCCAAGAATATTGAACTGGAACTGGTCAATGAGTATTGAAAACTGTAGGGTGTATCACCTGTATTTTTCTAGTAAACATATTGTAGGATTTTTTTTGAAATTTGCCCTGGGAATGCCTTTTGTCTTATCTTTGATTTCTTACCATTTGAGTTTCTTGAACATGCTCAATCTACACTGCAAGACAAACATGTGCCTGTGCCTATCCAACAGGATATGGTAGATCACATCAAAAGCAATATGCACAAACCATGGAGTATATTTCATGTGTTTGGTATAAACGCCAATTCCATGTACGTTTGTACTGTACTGATATCACCCTGTACATGTGTACCATACTTACATGACCATGTACATGTGTACCATACTTACATCACCATGTACATGTGTACCATACTTACATTACCATGTACGTGTTTGCAACACTGACATCACCAGTGAACTGTACTGTCATCACCATGTACATTTGTAACTAACAGTCATCACAATGCACACATGTAGTGTACGGTCATAAACATATACATGTGTAGTACACTGCCATTACAGTGTACATGTGTAGTGTAGTGTACTGTCATCACAGTATAAATGTGTACTGTACTGCAATCACCATGTATAGGTGTAATGTACTTCAATCATCATGTACATGTATAGTGTACTGTCATGTTCATGTGTAGTGTACTGCAATCACCTTGTACTTGTACATATGTAGTGCACTGCCATCACCATGCACATGTGGAGTTCTGTCATCACCATGTACATGTGTAGTGTACTTCTGTCCCCATGTACATGTAGTGTACTGACATCATCACAATGTATATGTGAAGTGTACTGTCATCACCATTTTGTGAAATGGAATGTAAGTGGTGCTTTTTAGAGCTATGTTAAGGAGGGTGGGAAAAATTCAGAATTCGAAGCTAAATGGTGCATTTTTTAAAGCTATGTTAAGCGGGTCTGTGAAAATTTTGAATAATAAAAGTAAATGGTCGAGGGAAATTTCCTGCGAGATTGATTTTTCGTTAAAATTACCCGTCACCAAGGTTGAGAGTTTTTGCACTTTTTCCAGGCCTGATCATCACCATGTACATGTGTAGTGTACTGTCCTCACCATATACATATGTAGTGTACTGTCATCACCATGTACATGTGTAGTGTACTGTCCTCACCATGTACATGTGTAGTGTACTGTCATCACCATGTACATGTGTAGTGTACTGTCATCCCCATGTACATGTGTAGTATACTGTCATCACCATGTGTATGTGTAGTGTTCTGTCTTCACCATGTACATGTGTGGTGTACTGTCATCCCCATGTTTGTTCTGGGTTCTTAGAAAAATGTGAATTACAGCAGCAGTAAAAACCTAACAGTGTCATAAATTTAGCATTCTTAGTTTTTATGTTGTGAAGGGTTTCAAACTAAACACAACCAACCAGTTTTCTTCAGTGTTTATGCATTAAAGAAGAAGCAAACAGTTTTTCAAGACCTACCTTTATGCTTTATGCCATAAGAAAAATTTCCAAATCTGCCTCATTGTTTTCAAGTATAAGATCTGAAGGGTCACCGCCATGACTGAGTTTAGCATAAGGAATTGTGGTCTGAAAAGTTTTAACGAGGCAAACCAACGCTAAGAATTAATGAGTAGGTATAGCGATAAGGTTGAAAGAAATAATGAATGACAAAGTCACAAACATCTGACTTGTCTGTCACTGTGAATTTATTGTTTCTTATTGAAGAAGGGGCGTAGATAGCTCAGTTTATAAGAGAAACATCATCAGCAAGAACACTGTGGTTTCGATTCTCATCTCAACCATATTTTGTGTGTCAAACAACCCATGCTGACTTATTGATGAAATAGGAGCTAACCAATTTTTTATGTAAAGCTAAGTAAAGTCGGTGAGGAAAGCAATGGCAAACTACCTTAAATGCTATATGCTTTTATAGTAGGGAACTTTACTTTACTTTATTGAAGAAAAACAATATATTAATGACATGCTTTCTTTATTGCTCTTTAACAGACAGCATTATTGTAATTGACTGTCTGACCTAGTAGTTCACATACATCTACTTCCATTACCCACAGTGCAGAGACTATTGGCATATTTCCATTTTGTTGTTTTTTGGTGTAAATACCCTCATAGACCATTTTTTACAGTTTTTATTTGTTAGCTTATATGGCGATACTTTAGTAAATGTATGTATTGGTTTTATAGAGCGTGTGTCATTTAGAACTTTATTTCTTTTATTTGTATTGTATAGGACTCTGCTTATATCCTTAAGACATTAATCAAAGTACAGTTTGTTATTAGAAAGACAATCAGAATGCATTAACCTTGATAGTAGTAAGCCAGTATTGTGTAGAAGGTCAAGGGCATTCACTCATTCCCTGAGAATATTATCTGACATTTTCCTCATTCATTGTATTGACAGAAAGTTGCCATATCAAGCAAACGACATAATGTTTGATGAGATTGTAAAGGTTGATTAATTGTAAGCTAACTGTTGAGACTGGTATATAACTGTTGAGACTGGTATATAACTGTTTAAACGCGTATATATGTATGAATGATAGGCTGGTAAAGTGAGTTCTATTGAAGCATTATCTACTGTTGACCAAGTATAAATCAAAATACTCTGTGGAAAAGTAGCTGCTCTGTGTATACAGCACTTATACAATAGTGAAATACAAAAATATGTCAACGGTCATATTCTGCCCAGAATGTCTTTTAATTGGTGATTGTTACTTATTTCCCCCCTTGGGACCTTGTGATATATATGACACCCAATTTGTCAATGTGCATTTGTTTTTTGTTTTTTTCCATTGCCTATCTGAATTCGTCCTGATTTTTCAGAAAGTAATGTCCTTCTAGATTGTTAAAACAAAGCAAATTGGAAATGGGCTTTTTTTTCAATTGCCACATGCACATTTTGTAATTGATTATGAAACCTATGTAGAATTTTTCCATTCCGTTTTTTCAAAAGAAAAGTATGTGGTATATGTGCAGGTTAATCTATTATTTGATGTATTTGTTAAAACTTGTTCACAGTATATTATGATATTACAAGTCAAAATTGTGGACGTGTGAATACAATTTTGATGTAGTTTTTGTATATCAAATTGAAATTGTATAATATGAAGGATAGACTTTGATATGTGTACTGGTACAAGAGTGTGCATGTGTCAGACTGGTGTACAGGTGTACATGTGTCAGACTGGTGTACATGTGTCAGACTGTTGTGAATGTGTCAGACTGTTGTGCATGTGTCAGACTGGTGTACATGTGTCAGACTGGTGTACATGTGTCAGACTGGTGTACATGTGTCAGACTGGTGTACATGTGTCAGACTGGTGTAC
>JAUUEB010196750.1:0-13875 GCA_032362205.1 Clione limacina | reverse complement strand
TCAATTTTTATCATGTGAAGCGCTTTGAGCTTGCAAAAGGAAAAGCGCTATACAAATGCCATTATTATTATTATTATAATTAACATAGACTATTTGTGGTAAATTTGACGGTGACACGCTCAGTTAAGCAACAGTTTGGTCCAACTAGTTTTGCAACATTACTTCGTAGGTTTAGCTAATCCATAATTGACTTTTAATAGCAATAACCTGGCAATCGCATTGTAGGCGTTGGTCCAAAATAGTTCGGACGTATACTCTTCTTTGGTTTATCAATGGTTCTAATTAGGTAGTTTCATAGTAATTGTAACTAGTTGTATGCCCGAATCAAACTGTGAAATGACAATGAAAGCTAGATCAGGTGTGATTGGTCATTGATATGTGGTAATCAAAGCTTCGTATAGGCCCTAAGAGATTTGAACATAACCAACCATCTATATTCATATCTGGGCCTGGGGTTGGCGCTTATAGTGCTTTGAAATGACACTGTGGGTTGTAGATTTAATTATATAGGGCTATGACTAAACCATGTAGGCTACAACTGATCCCGAATAAGACTCTCAGCAATCTAGTATACACCTACGCCTTTATTAGGATGCATCTATTTACTAATCATAAAATGAACTTTGAAACTTTACGCTTGGTAACTCAGAAACATATTTAGATCACGAGTGCGAGGACAATTCAATTCAGTTCGTCTTTATTGATCAAAGACGTTTGTAAACAACAACATTGGCAGATTTATTAAATACCAAGGACCAACGTTTTTGACGTAATAAATTTAAGAATATGTGTGACGCCATGGCGACTTATAAAGCGTATTTTAACAAATACACATCTCATGTCAATAGTTATAATTACTACATTTTTTAAAAAGAAGATTTTTTTTTACATGCACACCTGGTTTACCTAAACCACGTTTAGTTAGATTTAGATCAGTAGCTTTCTGATGTCTGTAAACAAATCAATGTCATTATCTTACTAGAAAAGGAAACAGAAAGTCTTAAATCAGAAGGGCATTATACATTTAAGCCTACTACGTATTGGTATTGTTGTTCTTTATCTTCAGATGAACGTAGAAACTTTCAGATTTGACAACTGTAACTGGTTTTATACCGACTTTAACCTTTTATCTTTGTCTGTTTTGTTTGGACTTTTGTTTCGTTGTGTGATCTTTGTTCCATCAATATAGCTAATTTTGTTTGTTATTTTGCCGATCAATGTACGTATGCTGTTACATGTTGAACAATCTTAGATGAAGATCATACTTACTTTCAACTTTGAAATAAATGTCTTTTACTGCAATTTATGTACGGATAAAGGAATAAAAGAATCACAATAATTAGTTTTTCAGACATTCGTTGAATTCTCGTTTTCAAAGTATTGTGAAATATCCTTGAAACGTGTTGTGTCTAAAACGAAAAATAAATAACAAATTAATACATATCTTTAGCAAAGTTTATAAACTCTCATCATTTTCATTATCAAGTTGTTATGAAACAAACCCCATTCGGTCTAGATTCATGTTTCTACTACATTGCCTTTTGGCCATAATTTCTTTACATAGTCTGCAAGACATAATTACAGTGATTTAACAAAGGCGTTTGATATATTTGCAAGATGGCATAAAGATATTCTTGCATTATATGTTCTTGCTGTTTATTGACATTATATAAAGGTGTAAGGAGCCTCATCAAACCCGGAGTTGGATTAAAAAAGTTTAAGCTCAAGGACATCCAAAATAATGAATACAAAGAATATGGCTTCATTGCAAAACATTTAAGTCACCTCCACTATTAATGTTTTCCTGTAAAGAAAGAACATGTATTGAACTATGCCAATATCAAGAAATTAAAGAACGAATAACTTTGTTAAACAAACTTCATGACTATTTCACATCAAGTTTTGATCCAATTATATGCATTTTGAAAATATATAATTAAACAGAAAATATTTAGCTGATAACTTTGTTGCTTTATATATCAAGATCTTGACGTATATAAAAAGATAGTAATGAAAGAAATCTATGGACTACCTTGAAACGAAATAGAATTTAACTCAATGACATTAAACCTCAAGACGACATAGCTATTAATGATAAAATAACATTAGATTATCACCCAGGTAACACACAATTTGATATTACGGAAAGCTAGATTGATTTGGGACTACAGAGTCATCAATTAAGAAAAGTAACAATATATAAGTTAGGTCGGAAACGAATAAATGTGGACAATTTAAAACGGTGCAAATGTTTTGGGGTAATAAGAAGGAGTAGTATTATTAATGCAACAACTTACACAAATGTATAATTTCTTTTTTTTGTTCATTGTATAGAGAAAGCTTATGTGTGGAAATCATTAGCGTTTATACATAATTGGCACTAATCTTTTTCAATGTTTTTCAATAGTCATTACTTGTTTTGAACATATGAAAAGTCGGAATTTTCTATTTGTGGTAAGTTGGTCTCGGAAGTGACGTCTTCACAATGCAAATCTACTCACAACGACGAGAAGTTACATGATTGATAAAAAGACATGATCACAGAAAAATTTGGAACGAAGAAAAAAACATTTGCATGAACAAAGTATAGATAAAAACATGTGACTCATGTACATGTATGTCTCCATTGGGCCTGTCTTGCTAATACCTTTTGACCTATAACTGGCGTAAAGAACGCCGAAGGTTGTCATTTGGCAAGCAGGCACTTTTTTTAACGTTTCTTGTTTGACAACTAGGTTAATAATTCGCTGACACGAGATTCAGCTAAATAACGTTGAAGTTCTGCCAGACTATAATCAAATAAAGCATAGATAAGATAATAATTCATATAGACATGTCCGATAGAAAAAATAAAGGAACATTCGACCAGAAAGATTATGGTAGTTCCCTTCAGTGCGTCAGTCTGGCAATAGTTATCCGATAGTCTTTACAATTGGTTCATGGTCATCGGTACAGTAACATTTTATTTCATGACCGGGTTCAGCCTCTTTAAATTATTTTTATTTAATAAAATTTATGTGGTAGTTTACCAACTGTCTTACCCTATACGTTCTTTAACTTCTACGTGTTTATGAGCATGAAGTACTAATGCTTGTGTAGATGAAATCATGGTACATGTATGCATGACGGCAGAACACATACTTCCTTGTGTAGATGAAATCATGGTACATGTATGCATGACGGCAGAACACATACTTGCTTGTGTAGATGGAATAATGGTACATGTATGCATGACGGCAGAACACATACTTGCTTGTGTAGATGGAATCATGGTACATGTATGCATGACGGCAGAACACATACTTGCTTGTGTAGATGGAATCATGGTACATGTATGCATGACGCCAGAACACATTATTCACACATTTACACATTGCGGGTTCATATTTTTCTCTATTCCTGAAGTTGAAAGTTCCTTTAACAGTCATATATTTCTTTAATTGTATACTCTGTCAAGAGTCTGTCAAGCCAATCTCACACATAATCATATTAAGGTAACTTAATATATTTGATTATCTCATTGACATATATTTACCGGATTCGCAGGCTTTGTCTCTCTGACCGTTTCTGTTCACCAATTTTATTTTTCTCTCTAATTTCCCCCATCATCTTCCATATACTCTGTTAGACAATCTACGATAATAAGGCAAACTAGCTTTCAATCTTTAATTCTAAAGGTCTTTGCTTTAGAAATCATATTTGTAGAAGCTAACCATTACCATTTTGGAATTCTTGGTTGAATAATCGAATAAATTGCACGTATAATGAATTTGTGAAATTGCAACACAGCGTGATGTGCCAAAACTAAGTACGAATTTTTATCGTTAAGAGTCTTTAGCTATGTCTAGAAATTCACATCACTAGTATTATACTTTGATTGAAGAAGCACCCCTGATATAGAATCCGTTCATCTTTTATAAGAATTGAATTCAATTTATTTGCATTTTCTTCATAATAATGACGATGACCGTTTTAACAAAGAAATATTGCACATTTGAGGGCTTATGAATGCATTCTCACGTAGACTCCTCTATTATGAAGACTGTTTCTTATCTTTGGGTAATTATGATTAATTATGGTTATGTACCTAGAAACCCATACCGTAAGCAACGTCTCCATATTCCGTGCTTTTACCCAGATTTCCAATATTTCATCCGTACAGAGCATGTTTGGTATAATATGGTCTTGTTATTATCTTGTAATGATGATGAAATTTTACTTACCAAGGTGTCCCGTCTCTTCCATCAAGGTGACCTATACCTTTCACAAAGTATACATATTTTTTATCCCAAGAAGACCAATGTCTTCTACCAAGGTGACCAATCTCTACAAACATGGAGAATTGACCTCTTCCACCAAGGAGACCCATCTCTTCCACCAAGATGAAACATCTTTCTACTAAGGATTTTTCAATAGGTCACCCATCGTAATCATAATTTTGGATAACGGAACGTATCATTTATTATAATATTAAATTGTGTGCGTGGACATCCCCAAGAGAAAAAAAATCTTTCAAAATGCCTATGAGTAACACAAGTCTCGTTGTCTAAAAGTGTGAACTTTCAAATTGTGTTTTTTTTAATTAAGGGTTGACTGTCCAATAAATTTGCTATTTTTTTTACCAAAACGAGGATTAAAATCACGCGTCAAGGGTAGCGCCAAATAGGGAGATAATTCATTTAATTGCAGACATTTTTACAATATTTTCACATTCATGTTGTTAATCAATAAAGACAGTTATGTATGTATGCGCTTTTATTTGTTCACTTTGACCGTGGAAAAGTTCTTACAACAAATCAAAAACTCAACCATTAGTGTTAAAACGTTGAGTTACTCAGTCTGTCCGTCTATGTTCTATTAATACCAGTCACAATATCGAACCGGAGTCTGACAGGCTCTCAACACACGCTCACATTCCAGTAGTGACTGGCTTTCACTATTCACAAATCAAGGTTGGTCAACTGGAAAACTCGGTCTCGTTGGCTCCAATTGAGAGCTCTTGTCGCTTCAGCATGAGTCGCGAGTAATGGACTTCAAACTAGAATCAATTTACACCGATTCTTCTTAACGAAACGTTTGTAGGAATAAACCACGAGGGTTTTGAGAAAAATAAGATCAAGACGTTCGATATCATTGTCTCATTCTCAATGAGAAAGTGTCACGAATAAAATATTATTATCATTATAGTATTGAATACATACAAATTTAAGCAAGTAAAACATAATTTGATTATAAATCTAATAATACAGGGTCCCTTGAAGAAGAAAAGTGCAAGATAAACCTCACACTATTAACTCTGATGGTGAAGGTCTGTCAAAATTCAAAGCAGGCGAAAGGAAAAAAAATACTTACAAAAAACAAAATAAAAAATTAATAAGTCAAAATTCGCGAGCTTTTAACGGAATTAAATGTGTTGAATGTTTTCATCAACGAAAACAAAATATTTTTTATTAATTCATTTACAAAAGGAGACCATTCTTTTCCACCAAGGAGATCAATCTGTTTTAAAAGGAGACAACTATTTTCCACCAAGACAATCAATCATTTCGACCAAAGACACCTGTATTTTTTACTTAAGAAATACATAATTTCGACAAAAGAGACTTATCATTTTGACCAAAGAGAACAATTCTTTCTAATAAGGAGACGTACTTTTCTAAAAGAAGATCAATTTTTCGTCCAAGGAGACCCATCATTTTTACCAAAAAGACCCATCTTCTACCATGGTAATCCATCTCTAACATAATGACGACTCAACAGGTAAACCAAGGAGACCCTTGTCCTAGTAAGGAAACTTATCTTATCTTCTAATGAGACGCATATTTTTTTTAACGAGGAGACCGATCTCTTCCAAAAAGGCCATCCATCTTTCCTTCCAAGGAAATGCGTTTCTTATATCATGAAGACACATCTTTCTTTAACCAAGAAACTATTTCTAGCAAAATTTTGTTCGCAATGTATTTTGTACAGCAAGAAGACCAACTTTGTCAGAATAATCTTAAAGCGAAAAAGCAGAACATTTTTTGAATGATGTAAATGCTGTCAATGATGAACAAGATTTTTGATTAATCTAACTCTGGTCCAAAACCTAAAATATATTGTAATAGAGGAATCCCCTTTCGAGATAGATTTTTAAATATTATGTTTGAACGAGCGCATTTAATTCATAAGACTTCTAGAAGAATTCTTTAAAATACGAAACAAGGTCCTGAATTATAATTATTGGAAGACCTCTTTTAGCTCATACAAATAATGATAAAAGATCTGTATGATTTACCACGAAACGAAATTAATTGAAAATAAAATGAATGAAACCTCAAGACGATACATAGATATATAATACAAGTATAAAAAAAAATACCACACAACAAACAAATGAATTCAACAAGAAAGATAGCAACACAAAAAAAACTCTTATCGGAACCGAATACATGTGAACAAATAATGCTATATTATTATAACAATGTAATATCACCATATTTACGCTAAGGAGAAATATGATTATTGTAACATCACACACTTTTTACACATCTTACATGCACAAACAAGTGAAGTTGATTTGCGTGAAATTGATTAGGAAAGTGACGGTATCAAAGTGTTTATACAGTGCAGATTTATCCAACGTAAGTTCTACACTCATGGAAGGAGTAGATTCATCAAGGGTATAAGAAGAAAACAGACCAATGTGAACAAAGAAAAAGATTTGTGTACGAAAACGTAGATACAGAAAATGGATTCTATTAGTTGTTCTTGATTCAGCAAATTTTCTAACATTTATCGAAAAGATAAAGAGCCAGATACAAATAGAAAAACAAACAAGGCCATTCGCTAATTATTTTACGGCCTTTTCGTTAACATTTTGAATCTTAGTTATCTGATGTAATATCTGTTTTAATTTTATAGTAAAAAAGTGTTGAAAATTGGATTTTTGCTCTAAAAAGTAATATTAACTCAGATACATACAGTTTGAAATGTACTTTTTATGCAATAAACTATTATAAGACATTAATCTGTCTATGCCAGTTGTAAAATGTTAGGTCTATAAACCTTAATATGAAGAAAAATAGCTTTGACTGCATCTGCACTTTCAAAACCTTGAAAATTGAAAATTAAGTTTTAAGCGAAGATTTATAGTGTATCTCTCAATGTACTCATGTTATTGCATTATTTGCAATAACACTCCTCTTTTTAATTGACTGCAATAATATATAAACTATATAATGTCCTATCTATTTCAAACTTTTTATCACAAAGAGTATGCTGTGATTGGATTTGTACTCTATGCGAATTATCATATTTCTAGTTAAACTTATATATTTACTTTAACGTTTTTATTGTAGTATCATTATTACACAAAAAGTATATAATTTGTCTCTTTTATTTACGCAACGGAAAAGTAGAAAACTTCCAAACAGGCTGCATTATGGTTATATGACCACTAAAATAACTCACACGATTATTTCACAAAAAATATGTCACTGTAAGAATTCAGGGCCTAATTTCTACCCAAAGAGAAAAATCACATTTTCAAAGCTTTTAGCACGTCACTTGCGTTCAGGAAATGCTGTTCTCAAATACTTTATGCCAACACGGTCAAAGATTGAAATAGCAGGAATCAGAGACACGAAGCTAACAGTTATATTACAAAATGGACGAAACACTCACGCAGGTTTTGAAAGTCTTGAATAGAATTTGTTTATATCTAAATGTTTGTATGTGTTATATAATGTTATATAATCTTAGGCTACCTTAAGTGACCTAGACCATCCTAACACACAGGCGCGTAGCCAGGGGGGACATGGGGGAATGCCCCCCCCCATTTTGATCCAAAATGCTCTAGTTTTGCACAATTTTTCAAAATTTCGGCCATTGATCCCCATTTTAGATGCAAAATGCCCTAAATTTGCACCATTTATAACTGATCTCAAAAATGTCCCCATTGTTTTAATTATATCCAAAGTTGTCCCCCCATTTCAAAATCTTGGCTACGCGCCTGCTAACACAATATGCGTTGGCCCAGGAGCATGCATCACGTGCTATATACCCGTGTCGTCATCAGCTGTCACCAGAGCGTATTGCGGTCAGTACCGCCCACACAGGCACCCCCGGCCACTTGACACAAATCAAAAGCTTGAGCGGGAGCCACTTTTAAGACTTCTGTAATTAAAAAAACTTTCTTTTTATTAATGTCTTTGTTCTGTGTCCCCTAAAGTATCTAGATTAAGATATTCATTGATTTCATTTTCAATCAATCAGTTATCGATTAGTCAACCAATCAATTAATCAATCAATTAATCAACGAGCCAGCTTATTCATCAACGTTCATTTTCTCAAATCAGTTAATCAATCAATTTTAGCTATGTATATATATATATACATAGTTATATTTGATTGAATCAGATAGTCTGTTTCATGGAATTCTTCCCGTCTTCAGAATAAAATCTTTCGTAAATGAAGTGTTGTTTCTCCATCCACTTAAATTTTCCCGCTAGTACATGTCGAAATATATTTATATTTGCATTAGATTTACGTTAACTCATTCCTACTCTTTTGTAGCAACCCAAAATAAAGTACCGAGCCAACACATTTAATATTCACTGTGTAGTTAGAGGATTTTGACCTAAAACCGTAAATCAATTGTCCCCCTTTCCATTTCCGCAAGTTGACCAATCCTTTGTCGCTAGGTTAAGGAAGATAGTTATCATGGCAGTGGTCATCTGTGTCATCGGTTACCTCTTGAGTGAGGATCTGATGGTGAAGCAGAATATCCACTATCTGGGACTGGCCAATACAAATGAGAGATGCATGACCTAAATATGCTGTGATATTTCTAGAGTACCTCTAACATAAGATAGACTTTTCTAGTATTTGGTATTAATCATGAAAGTTCCATATAGATTTACAAAGAAGGCATCAACTCCTGATGAGCGGTTTTTGTTATCCGTTATCAACAATAATTCAAATCTCCTATTTGAGTGGGAAGATGTTGAAAATGTGATTAAAGATCCCCACTGTTACTACGGATTGTTTTTGCAATGCTTAAGAGAAAGATGGTTTTACGGCTTGGAGTTCTCACATCAAAATGAAGAATAATCCCTACAGAGTGCTTAACTTCAATGAAGATTCTCTGGTTTACGGACAAAGGAGGAATCAAAATATCACCGCACAGTGTGTACAAGATGAGCTGATTTCAGCGGTGATTGGTACAAAGACAACAATGGCGTGTCTGATCACTCAACAACATTGCTGTTAAAGCAAAGTATCAGTTGTTGTCCAGGATTTAGAAGAGATCACAGCATGAGATACATGTGTATACTTTTTAAACCAAATGACAATATCACAAGAGCTTTTTCCCATAACCCAGGAGGGGCTCACATCAGTCAAAAAAAATTTCGATAAACATTTTCAAAACTTGACTTCGGACATTAGATTGCACAATCTCCATGAAAATGTTTGAAGGCAATCCAGTCCAGGCTTAAAAGAGGCTGGGTGAGGATAAAGCAGACCATAAATACCACAAAGACGTCAATGTACCTGTTAACACCCGTCTGTAGATATATCGTTACGACAATTTGGACGAAGGAAAGCACAAGACAACAAATTAAGATTTGTAAACAGTTTGCTAATTGAAAATCATTAAAATAACCAAAGTTAATTTAGATTTGGGTGGATAAACTAATGAACTAAATAAAAATTTGACAAGCCTATAAATTGTTTGGCAACGGCTTTTGCAAACAGGGCATATTTGGATCATAAGAACAATTTCTCGATTAATTTGCACTGTTAGCGACGAACCATGCTTAATTAATTGTCAAATGGGGTAATTGGATTTTTTTTAGAACGGGACATGGACGAATTATCTTCTATATTTACCTAATAGAGTGCACTAACAATATGTGCGTCTCAATAGAAATGAACGTTCAGATTTGAAATCCTCTGATTTTTCAACAAGCATTTTCCCCGAGAATCATTCTCGATGAACTCGACTTAGTTTGTATGATGTTAGAATAAGCCATTCTTTTTTTTATCGAGAACTGCATCAAAAATATCATAGAAATGATTAAAAGACCAAGAAGAACAGCAAGTTGAATTATATTAGGTAATGTTGTTAAAATGTCATTTTTGTAGCCGTACCTTATATACATGTATCGCTTATATTAACCGATAATAAATTATAATTAAATTATTAAGGCTATGTTTTCTAGAGAAATCGCGAAATTTACTTCCCTTTTTAGCGAATGCATTATTTTGTCTTCATATGCCGCAAAAATGCGGGATAAACAAAAATGTTTCAAACTACAGGTAAAAGCATTGCATCCTGTATGATTTCACTCTATTATTTAACACTTCTTTTTCTTGCACTTGGGTAAGAATCTCGTGTAAGTTTGTAAATGTCGTTAAGCAGTAGAACTGTATACTTAAGAATATCAACAAATTCAGAATATTTAGAAAAGATCAACTATATATATAAAGAAAATTCTACTCAAAAGTCGTAATATAATTGCTATCAATGAAAAACTTTGTGTGATTGAAAAACATTCTTACCGAAGTGATAATTTAAAAGGCTCTAAGATTAGACAAAGAGTGTTTTAAACAATGTGATCTAGAGCACAAATTCCTTTTAGTAACTTTACTGACAAAATAATATGATGTTAAGTATTTGCACTGACGCGCTCTACAAAAGTAGCTTTTATGCATGCCTTATATAAATGCGCAATATGCATGCAAGTATTATGGGATATTGCACTACGCAGATTGTAACATTTGCCGGAACTACATGCTTTTATCGACATGGTGTGTTTGGTGACCTAAGTGTGAGGGTTACCGTATATAATGAACGTGTGGGCCATGAATGCGATTGGTGAAAAGGCATCGCTCGAATGGATACCATCATAGGTTTAAACTATTTAAAGTTTTCTATACATCCAAAGAAATTCTGACTTTGATGCACCCTAGTGTCACACTTAGATAATAATACACTTAAACACATAAAGTAGTACCATTGCTGTATCGTTTATGACGACGTTCATCCGGAATCAATTCCGAAATCCCAACAATAAAAAAGAAGTTCAACCATAGACAATAAATCAAACTTCATGGTTTTATATCCTACTAATATATTCAACGTTTATCCGAATAGCAACACATCGGAACTGAATATAAAAGCCAAAATATGTTCAATATGTTTTTATCCAACAACCAACAAATTTGACATAATATCTCTTTCTTCAACCTTTCATTATGAACTAAATTAGTTACATTTTCTAGATAATATCATATCCAGTTGAGACACACAGACTTTAATAATACTATTAACATGTTAAATTACTTGGTAAAAGTAATGCTATTTATCTAACACATAAATAACTATAACCACTAGACTAACCTTCTTGCCAACCGGTTTCGACGCCTCTTAGCATCCTCTTCAAGAGTTTAGAAGGAAAGTGGTAAACAAGGTTAAGCTCATCTGGTTCACAACTTCCGTCGCTCGTCTCGAATCTGTTTCATAATCGTGTTCGTTCTTTCGCTGGTTCAAATTGAACGATGGATACATAATTATAAAGTATTTCGTTACACTAATGGTAACTTTGCATACATCTTAAGGAAGACGAATGGCTAAGCGAGTTATTTATACTGTTCTTGGTTTAAACTAGCCTTGATAGCGTAGTGGTGCGCCATTCTTGCCTTCTGTTCATCAATGGCCCCTCTTCTATGCCTATATTCACTTGCCTCCACTATCTCTCTTCATTGCATCATCACTATAATCTTCTGTAACGTAACACCTGTTTTGTCTAGTCAAGCTCACCTTATTGTTTTATAACATTTATGAACAAAGTTACTTTTCAAGACACATTGTCAAGTTGGTATTCAACAAGCAATTGAATGCGGTGACCACAGACTGATATGTCTAATGCCACATATCACCAAAATATTCCTTAAGATTTTTCTTAACAGAATAAAGCAACGCCTTAACAATGAAATTGGTGAGGAACAATGTGGCTTTCTAGCAGAAAGTTGAATAAGGGAGGGGATTTTCTGCTTCAACACAGTAGCACAAAAGCACATTTTGATAGAGTAAAAAAAGTTGTCATAGATGATAAAGATATCCGCATCATTACAAGCCTATATTGGAACTAGAAAGCAGCCATAAAAACTTGTGAGAACACTACAGACTTCACCTCAATTGAGAGAGGGGTCGGCAGGGCTGTATACTATCACCGTTCCTCTTTAACGTCTACACATAGTTCATTTTCCGTGAAATGAAGGATCTTCAAGGAGTGTGTATTGGTGGCAGAAACATATCTAACCTGAGATATGCAGACGACACCGCTCTTGTAACAGATTTTCAGTGGAAACTACAAAGGTTCTTTTGAATTGCCAAGAAAGAAAGCGAGGAAATGGGACTGAATATGAACCTTAAAAAACAGAATACCATGGCTGTCTCAAAACAGACAATATTAAATTGACTATCCCAGCTGACAATGAGCCACTTGAGCAGGTCCAATGTTACAAATACAGTGGCAACTGATAACAGAAAAAATGAAAAAGAGATAACTGCACGTATATGTATGCCAAAACAGATTTCAACAAATGCACAAACTCCTTACATTATGTCAGATCTCAACACAGCTTCGTCTTCGACTACTACGACGTTAAATATTTTGTTACTGTATACGGAACAAAAACATGGACAATGACGGATTATTTACAAAACAGAATAGAGGCTTGTGAAATGTGGTTTTTCTGACGAGAAGTCATGAAATGCATCAAAAAAGAAAGGTGTCCTTCTTCGGTCACATAAAAAGGCATAATGCCCTCACCAAGGACATCCTCGAAGGAAAAATGGAAGAGAAGAGATACAGAGACAGACATAGATCAAAATGAACAGACAATATCAAGGAATGATCCAGACTCAGTCTTCAAAAGGCACCCAAATGACCCAAGATCTTAACCAGTGGCGTGTAATTTCTCAGCGACCTCAAGATGAGATGCCACCCCAACGTAAAGTAAGTAAGTAACACCTGTCTTCCTGTACCTACCTCGTTATCCTGTTCTGCAAACCATACATTTCTCTTCATCTTCACATCTCTGTTTTCTAAACGGGTCTGACTTCTGCAGTTGCTGTTTTATCGTCCTAGTCACCCCTCTCAACAACCTCTATCTTCAATATACTTTATTTTATTCTTTCCCTAAGCCTTTTCCTGTAAGTAAGCTGGGTGTTGATGGCACACATATTACTGAGTATGCTGATCATTCCCCCTTCTTTTTATACCATGCTGTTTTTCTTCTCCCTCTTTTGTTTGACCCTTTCTACTTTCTACCGTGTTTCATTTCTTTGGTCAATTGTTTAATTGATTATATCTATTTGGAAGAGGTTTCTAATGAATTAGTTATTGAACGCTTTTTATATCAAAATACTTGGGATTTTGAATATCAATCAAAGAAGGAAGACAAAATATTTATTTATATTTAAGATAATAACAAAGTATGATAACGAAATAATGATGTCTTACAGACATGTTTGATGGTAAAAAAGAGAACCTTCTAAACAGAATAACGATCGTCTCCCTGGTCTGTGCGTGTGTTGGGTGAATATCTTACCAATATTCTTTATTATGCCATCATGACCATCGGTACAATGATAAATTTATTTCGTGATTGAACGGGTTATGTCTGCGCTATCTTTAGTGAGAGAAACCCTTTAATAAATTGCAACTGTTTAATCACATAGTTCTATGTACAAATTCTTAACCAAGTACAGGGTGTCCCAGAAAAAAAGATAAGGTTTGGCGGCCTCTCAGAGCCGTATTTTTTATGACAGACCCTTGGAATTTTCATGATATCTTCCTGACATTATGATATTTTGTCTACTAC